>DWNE01010491.1:0-10319 GCA_018249875.1 Cecropterus toxeus
GAAACATTTATGAAATGAAAATGGAATGAATCGAATTTTCATTATTCTCATGATTAACTGTTTCACTGCAGGGTTTCCTCTAAGGTGAAAAGGCATAGTCTACTACGCTGGACAAATGAGGATTGTTAAACTTTACGCACCTTTTAGAGCAATTGACAAATAAGGATTGTTAAACTTCACGCACCTTTTAAAACAATTGACAAATAAGGATTGTTAAACTTTACGTACCTTTTAGAACAATTGACAAATGAGGATTGTTAAACTTTACGCACCTTTTAGAACAATTGACAAATGAGGATTGTTAAACTTTACCCACCTTTTAGGACAATTTTTAAAAGATCTTTTATGCACTAAGTTTTATCTATTTACATAGATAAAACTTAGTGCATAAAATGTACATTTGGACATTTGAACCCTGGTGTCGCTGCATGAGAGAACGAAGCTTTCACTAGGCTATAATGGCTTTAAATAGCTTTTATTTAAAATTTATGAGCGTATGTGACAATTAAAATGTGGTTAATCATGACAGTAAATACTGTGGCATGAGTTTAACTGTGTATTAAACCACATTTAAATTGGAATATTCAATCAATTTGAAATAGCAAACGAGCATATGCAGTCTACCTGATGGTATACGAAAGTTTGTGAAAATGGATGGATGTTTCTGACTCTCAAGCTAAAAGTGCTTATCTTATTTGGATGAAATTTGCACATATAGTTTAGATCTGGATTAAGACACTCGAATCATAACCGTAAGTTGCGATCTAGTTCAACGCAGGCGGAGCGCTAGAAAAAAAGCTATTAAATCAATATTATTTTGAAAATCATTGAAATAATTCCAGTGGAAGTCTAATTTTAATTAGGAGAACCAAATCCTTGACTTAATACTAAGCGCGTTACCAGTTCCAAGACCTCGAATGCCTTATGTATTTTTTATTATTCCTTTTTTATTTTGTCTAACGATATAAATTACATTTTATCAGCAGACAGGTATTTCATGCATTTATTAAATAAAATAAACAACTATTTAAATGCCTAAAAAAGTGTCAAAGCGATTAAAATACCTGTTTAGGCCGCAACTGTGACCTATCAATTAGCTAATGATACATTCGGCACAATAGTTAGGTAACTTCACGCTTTATAAGTTTGTAGGTTACCGATTTTAGTAACAAACTCTAATTAATTGGTAATGTCTATGCTAATGGAATTGAAGAGAATATTCTCGTTTTCCATGGCCTTAATTTATTGATTGTTAAAAGTTACAGTGGTAAGCAATATTAATTATTTAACATAAAGTAGTAAAAAACCGGATAATTGGTAACAATACGTTTATATCTGGGCCCTTTGAAAAAATAATATAAATTGTAATGGATATGAGTTTTTCTCAAAATAGTGAAGTAAAGTCACTATTTTGACATAAACTTATATAGGCGTTAAATTAAATCTATATAATTATGAACAAGAAATTCGTTTTGAACAGCCAGGTTTCTTGTTTTAATGTTTTAACGATGTTACTAGTTAGAGGTAGAAATCGACTTCACATGAGTACATTAGCCCAAAGTACAGATTTTAAATGTCACAATATAATGAAATATAGGCATAAAAGATATTAAATTACCTAATTAGTAAATAACTTATTACCTACTTACATAACAAGAAGCATTACTATAGCGTAAATATGTAAGTCATTAAAACTTATGTTTCCTAGTTGTATAATATGCTGTCATATGCAAACCTCGTGATATATTTCTTCTAAGGCATGTGTCAATTCCACGTGGATCTTCCGCCTCTCACGTTTTCTTACATGTGGCAGAGTTTGAGATTGAGCCTATTTTCTTTTTATAGACAGGCTTAAACAATGATATATTTTGATGGTAGGTAGTTAATAATATTGGTTATCAAAGTACCCTCTTTATATAAATAACCTGTTTATTAAGATATCTTTTTCTTTATTTTTTCTTTATAAGATTGAAGTAGTAAATTGTTATTGGTCACTGCATCCCATGAACATCTGTAAGTCAGTCCAAAGTGCAGGGTTTCATCTGAAATACATAAATCGCAAATGCGTTGCTTCTTCCCAGAACTAAGACGGCGGCTTTTTATGAAAAAGATTTCAGACTTAGAAGCACATTTATAAACCCAAGGACTGAAATTAATAATTGTATTATTTTCTTTTACGATTTTTTAATAGAATTCCTCTAAAAGTTGCTCCATAGGTTCGTGGGCGGCAGTGACAACTTACTATCAGGCTGCATGCTACATGTATTATTGTTATAAAAACACAAACGCTAGAAACAAATGTGCTGTGGTTCCTGCAAACTATACCGATTTTTAACCGACTCCCGAATGGAAAGAGGTTCGACGAGAAAGAGAGCGCCGACTTCGGGACTATGTGCTGTTTATATAAACCAATAAA
Organism: Cecropterus toxeus; assembly: GCA_018249875.1. NCBI lineage: Eukaryota > Metazoa > Arthropoda > Insecta > Lepidoptera > Hesperiidae > Cecropterus > Cecropterus toxeus. The sequence continues at coordinate 2,417 of DWNE01010491.1, forward strand.
TATTTAAATTATTTTTACTTTTTTGCAGCATGGAAGTCGGTAATATTTTTTGTTAAAAAAATTTACCACCTATAACTTTTACGCCATCTTTAATAACTTAACATCGTTTTAAAATCAACTCGTGCCAAATTGATGATATGTATAATATAAATATTTTTATTACAAAATCCGTTCTTATCAAGTCCGTTAGTTGAAACCATGGTTGAAATATAATGTTATTGTGAATGTATCCTCTTAAAATGCTTAAAGGAGTATACTAACCTCTAGTTATGAAATAGAGTTTTGATTGATACGCTAAGTAGCCGGTGATTACTTTTGGCATTTTGGAAGCCAGCGGACTCGAACATTGATTAATGTCTGAGCACATCAAGTTATTAAGTACCTTTGGAGTTCTTATAACAGCACTATATTCACTTATTAGAATTTATATTATATTTATTAATAATATATAAAAATAATGGTTCGAAATAAAAACTATTATTATTATTATTAATTCTAAAACATTGTTAACCATTGGAGTGGAGATCTTTTTCGGACAATAAATTAGTGATAATGTAGAGAGGTATTTTTTTTTCATTTTATGTTAAAAAACTGAAAAGATTCTTTGATGTTTTTATAAATTCGTTTAATTGTATATAAGTCCACTGTTTATAGTTGTGTGTAATATTTTTTTTAACATAAAATAGAAACCGACTTCATATCACCAAAAAGCAATAAAATAATTTAAATATTTGTTGGTTTTTTACATACACAGTACATAGTGCGTAGTCCCGAAGTCGAAGCTCAACATATTTTGTTAGATTACAACGACGAATCTATGTCCTACAAGTATATTAGTGCCGAGTGATTTATGATTTATGGACAGTAGTTTATGAAGTGAATATCCTAAAGTCACTCACAACCTTTTCGGAGTACGTATGTTAGGGTCATCGATACGTACACTTTAATTAAAACATCCAGAATTTGATACGGTACCATACAATGGGTCCTTTAATTAAACCAACAGAGATATATCACGGTTTAATATGTCAATTCGGAGCGGCAGGGAGCGACGGCCTACACTTCAGCCAATTAAGAACAATTTTATATTAATTGGAGTAAGCGAGTCCTCAGGACGAGGCCGAGATTATTATCCTCGTTTATGGACCACTTGTGACTGAAATAACCTGTGAATTTGAATTGAAATTGAAGTATCATAGATAACTGTATAATACAATCTGATACAGTTTAGGTATAAGAATGATCTGCTTCATATAATCGGGAAAAATATTTATCGATTTTTTAACCTAAATGAGTATTAGCTTTACATTGATATGGAGGTAAGAAAAACATCTAGAGGAAACTTTTAGCTTGTAATGTCTACGTTTAGACTAATGGAGTTAAATATTTAAAATCTCTTTTTCGTAGAGTGACCGGGTCATTTTTATTCCCGGTCCAGTAAAATTGATGAAACCAATAGTATCCCGTTTAAATAAGGATACTAGTGACATTTTAGTTCACTAGCGGTAAATTTAACACAAAACAGTGCATATTTACTTTAAAAACCGCTGACGTAGCTTATATCGTTACTCTACATGATATTCTCGATTTCTCGTCAACCCATTACTGTCCCACTGCTGGGCACGGGTCTTCTCTCAGAGTGAGAGGGTTGCAGATTCTTGATTTGCCCACCTCAAAGCGGAACGCAAAAATTTTGTTTCTTTAAAGTTGCAATATTCATTCGATGGCCGAAATTACAATTGCTGCGTATGAGTAAAATGCAATTTATTATATCTCTAGCTATGCCGCGCGGCTTCACCCGTGTTTATAAAAAAAAACGTAATGTATCTTAAATTACAATGAATTATTTAGGATAGAATAGAAAGTTAGGAATGATGATGAATAAATGTTACCTAAAGATATATACTAGAGATATAACTATAATTACATTCTCAATCCTCTTAATTAACTTACAGTAGTTTTGAATTGATGCGAAAAAAATAGATAATATTATTATACTATTGTTACTAATTTTAAGTTCAAACAATTAAAAAAAAATCTGTAACACGAGAAATTTTCATTGTTATTATATGTGTGGATAATTAAACACAACCTTCAAATATCCAACTAAAATACCCTTGTAATAGTTCGACGCTCCCCACACGATGTGACCATTTTACGCAACTTGTACATACTTATATATGTACCTACAGTCTTGCGTGACAAAAGTAATCTCATCGATCCACGTACTCAAGTGGACCATTAAATTGTTATATAGAGAGAGTGCCGAATAAACTGATATTACTAAAATTTAAGGAAAGCCTATAGGTTTTCCTTTTATGTTATGAAATAAAGTGGAGAGCTAGTTACTAGAACCTGCATTTCGACCTGAGAAGTAATACTATTACACCAATTTCTAGCGAAAACGGTTAAGTGCGAGTCGGACTCGCACTAAAGGTTCACTACCATATACCGTATTATGTATACAAAACGGTAAAAAAAAGGTTCGTTGTATGGGAACCCCACTTAATTATTTATTTTATTCCGTTTTTTGTTGTTATAGCAGCAAGAGAAATACGTCATCTGTGAAAATTTCATCTGTCTAGCTATCACGGTTCATGTTATACAGCCTGGACGGACAGACGGACAAGCGGCCAGATGGACAGGCGGCCAGACGTACAGACGGCCAGACGTACAGACGGCCAGACGGACAACGGAGTCTTAGTAATAGGATTCCGTTTTTACCGTTTGGGTACGGAACCCTAATAAAATAATTCTAGCGCTTGGGTAAAAAGTTGTGGATGCCGGCTGACTGATATGGCGACAATCTTAGGCCTCAAACTAGCAAGTTTGAGGCCTCCACTGATTTTTCTACAATTATGTGTGTATTATTATTTATCAAGGTGAAGGAAAATATGAGGAAACCTACACACCTGAGAGTTCTTTAAAAAAGTACTCAAAGGTGAGTAATATTACCAATTCGCATTTGACCAGCGTGGTAGACTTGCCTGAAACTCTGTCAATCTGAGAGAAGATCCATGCCCAGCAGTGGAACAATAATGGGTTTAAGACGACATCAATGTTACAAATTACTTTAATTTAACTAAATTATGATGGTACACCATTGTTACTTTGTACTCAACAAGAAACAGCGTCTTATGTGTTTGTCTTAAACAATTAGGGCATACATTAGCTTTGTGTTCGCCTCAATAACCAATTATGTACGTTATACATACACGGTATCGTGAAGTAAAACCTATCATATACCCTCGAAAAATATTTCCCTCTTTCTCACGCAGTCGGAAAGTAGTAAAGCGAATCATCAATCACTCTAATCATACCAATTTAAAAAATCCTAATCACTAATTAACCTCAGAACACATATTTTTGATGTTTTCTTTCTTTCTTTTTCTTTCTTTTTTGTTATTAAAAACACACTTCCTACACTCATAGCCCCACACTAGGATTTTCTTTTGTGTCATGGGTGCCATGGACACACGAATGGACACATGGACAGACGAATACACAAACACCGAGACCCAGAACAGAATCTAAACTCATAATTCATATTTCTGTCTGGCCGGAAATCGATCCCGGGACCCAATGCGCGTTAGACCGGTATGGTGACCGCTCAGCCACGCGGGCCGTCAAGCATCTATGTGCTTACAGATGTCCATGGATGTGAAACATGTATAGGCGTATTTAAACATAATTATCGGCGTGGCGATATTGAATTTATTTATTTTAGCGCCATCTGTTACACATTGTCGGAACTATTAAGTATCGAAGAATACTAAACGGGCTGCGGTGAGTTCGAATTTGTGCGGGGTACTATTTATAGGTGGCGTTATTTTCATTATGCTATATATTTAGTTCCTGTCCTAATCTTGTCTTCTAACTTGCACAAACACGATGTTTCACATCTGCCAGGCATCCCGTGTCGGCAATTTTTATTTCATTTGTTGGTTAAAAATAAAACTTAAATTGAATATTATAAGATTACATAGAAATAAGTTATTAAATTTATGAAACATCTGGCAATAATTTGTACAGATGTCCGCAAAATGTATAGGTCTGAGTTGTTTGTAAGCCGCGAAGAGGTCGACGATCCCCGAGATAAATGTTTGAACCCCGGAGAATAACACCCTAACTGATAGGTAATTTATTAAAGCGAATTTAATGTAGATGCTGAATTAAAGGTGAGACTTTTATATAGTTTAAAGTAGGCAAATGAGCTTTTTCATTTAAAATATTGAAATAGGAAACTAGCATGCAGTCCACCTGATGAAGTGGCCATTGCCGCCCATGGACATTTGTTTATCAGAGTGAAGTAGCAAACGAGCATGCAACCTTATGGAAAGTGGTCACTGCCGCCCATGCACATCTATAAGCAAATTCATACAGAACACATGTTCTATCTGAAGTCGATCACAGATGCATTGCTTGAGGAATAAGATGGTCGCCTCATATAAGTGTGGCAACCACACCCTTCCACTGAAACGCAGGAACTGCTCCCGCAAGAAATAGCTATGGCGGTGGTACTTCTCCGGTCGGACTACATTGGTTCTACCACCTGGTAGAGTATTTGTTATCATAGCTCTTATAGATGTACGCATTGTGGAAATTTTAAATGTCTTAATATTCAGAAGACCTTGATAAAATCCAGTTACAGTCGACAGACAATAATTATTATAATCAGATCCGGTTCTTCCTTTGATTGCAAAACCCTAAAAGGGATAAAGGATTTCTTAAGAAATTTATTTAAAAAATAAACTACTTAACATGCTTGCTGAAGAGTTTTTTAATACAAAAAACTTTTATAGTTTCTATTAGAGTTGTTTACATAAATCTAAAAACTGTAGTAGAAAGACTCGAGGGATGTTTTAAATAAATAACAGCTCCGGGTCAGTGCCCCTTGCAGTACAGATATAGATTGGTTTTACAGGATCAGCCTTATCTCTGCTTTTCCGTTTGAATTATGGCAGTTACGATGGTATCCATCATGAATTGCAAATTGAACCATAACTCATTTACGTTCTGTAAATGTCAATGTTTTTAGTATAATTTGAGTAAAATGAAATACTTTCGCAAACGACAAAAATAGTAAAACAAAAAACCTGTCTGCGTAAAACGATTTTTTTGGTAATAATGATATATCTAATTTACCCGTTTATATGACTTTTAGACAAAATAGCCAAGTAAATAATACAAACTACCTTCATTTGATACCCATATTGTCACGATAATAAAAAAGTCGTCACTATATTTGTATTTTGTAGGCGTCACTTTTAAAAATAATATAGTCTATGTTGCTTTGTAAACTGAGACGATTCTAATAATATGTCATACGTCACAATCCGTCAAGCCGTTTAGGCTGTACCACGTGCCAAAGTAATGGACATACATGCAAACAAACTTATTACACACACACAAATTAAAGGGCTGATAGATAAACAAACATACATACATACGCTCAAAAAACATTACTAATGTAATTTAATAAAAGGCATATAATCAATTATAATATTTTTAGTGGAATTTTGTGGGTGTATCGATTGTACTCACGCTCATAATTAATGGATTGGAGGAAATTCGGGTTTTCCATCTCAGTGTACCTTACTAAATGTACGTATTCATGGAACCACATAATAGGCAAAGGGAGCTAATCATAAATAAAGGCACTGGGTATCAAATATTTTCGTTTTTTGGCTTTATCAGCTCGAGATTACCTTTGAAGATTTTAATAGCGAAAAAGTCTTTTTTTATATAAATATGAAGTAGCAAACGAGCAATTAGCCCACCTGATGGTAAGTGGTTACTGCCGCCCATGGACATATGTAAGCAACTTCATATAGAAATGGGGTTTTGTCTGAAGTCGACCACAGATGCGTTGCTACTCCCGAGGACTGAGATGGTCGCCTCATATAAAAGTGAGCCGAAGTAGCTTTCAGTAAGGAAGATACTGTCATTAAGTTTTAGAAGGCGACGGGGGGAGCTTAGCTTATGTTCTCTTATTTCTTAATTTTTAGACTTAAGTATTTGCATTAATCTAGGTTTGGTTGAAATCCTTTGATCTGAATTAAATTAAATAGACCTTAAAAAGCTGAAAGATTAATACATGAAAGGATCTTTCTACTACACAAAAATAAATAATTTAACAATCACCGCTCCTAAAACACAAAAAAGTAAACAAATATTCACCGTTCAGTAGCAAAAGAATTTCCACGCTTCAATAATCACGTTCGAAGACCTTGAACCCGGCCTTCCGCGGGCGAGGCATGGATTTTCCGTAGTCCGAAGGTCTGATGGTAATCTGGTTTCCGTAGCTCATTACTTAGACGACATGCTGTCTTTGGGGTTCTGTAACGGGTAAAAACGGAATCCTATTACTAAGACTTAAGACTTACCGATGTCCGTCTGTCTGTCTTTCACCAGTCGTATCTCATGAACCGCCATAGCTAGACAGTAAAATTTTTCACGGATAATTAATTTATTTCTGTTGCTGCTATAACAACTAAAACACTTGCTATAACAACTAAAACAATAATAAAAATAATAAAATATATAATTACTGAGGCTCCCATACAAAAAACGTCTTTTTCCGTTTTGTACAGATAATAGTATGGAATCTTTCGTGAGTAGTCGTAGTTGGCCGATTTTTTGAGTATTTGTTATCCATCCATCCATAAGCCTTTAGCCACTGCGGGACGCAGTTCTTCCCTAATGGTTTTTTTTTTGCAAATAGCGTCTGGTTTGCGTGTTGGTGACCTCAGTTAATGTTGATGTTATGCAATAATATTATATACAACAATAAGACGCTGCTGCTCATCTACTGGAGTTGTTCCTTAGTCGCTTCCGATAACATCCACTGGAAGAGAGGAACGCTCCCTCTTCTCAATATCGTGACCGAGATCTCTATTTAAGATCAACTCTATATGGCTCGGTTGCTATTTTGTATGAAGCTGCTACCTACCCTTGCTACTCCAGGACAATATATAATTGAAGTAGTTTACAGTTCAATTATTTAATCTAATACCTTTATATCTTGCTAAGTGCCCATTACTCAGACGACTTAACTAAATCGGCCATTTCTTTACCGCTTTAGGGAGGAGTTACAAAAACCTTTGTTGAAGCACCCACTAGCGTGTAATAAGGGGTTAATGATGCCCCGAGGGGTCAATTCCGTAAGTCTCCGTGAATAAGGGTACGGGTAATATCCGTGAATCATCGCTTATCCAAATATTATACGATGATATTCTATATACAGAGCAGTGATAGCCTAATGGTTGAAACTTGAGCTCTCAATCGAGGGTCCGAGGTTCGAATCCCAGGCACGCACCACTGATTTGTCTTAAATGATGCACGTATTAGAATTTAATTATCACTGCTTTACGGCGAAGGAAAGCATCGTTAGGAAACCTGTACATCTGAGACTTCTTTAAAAAAAAAGAGTTGTCAAAGGTGTGTGAAGACTACCAATTCGCACTTGACCAGCGCGGTGGACTATGGCCTAAAGCCCTCTCATTCTGAGAGAAGACCCGTTCCCAGCATTGAGACAATAATAGGTTGACGACGATTCTATATACGGTGATTCCTTACTGTTTTAAGTCTTTTAAGGCACGAATTTATTGTCGAATCTTTTCTTCTCCATAGGAAAAGCGTCATTAGGGTTTTATTGTAAAGGTTTGAATCCGGAGGTACAATAACGCAGTGTTAAACGGTGTTAAAAAGACGCTTTCTACACTCATAGCCCTACACTAGGATTTTTTCCTTTGTCGTGGGTGCCATGGACACACAAAGACAAATACACAAACACCCAGACCGAGAACAGAAATCTAAACTCATTCAGATGCCTGTCTGGCCGGGGATCGAACCCGGGGCCCACTGCGCGTTAGATCGGTATGGTAACCGCTCGGCCACGCGG
>DWNE01010492.1:0-10318 GCA_018249875.1 Cecropterus toxeus
AAATAAGTATCTTAGTATTACGAGCTGTGGATTTTGTTAATAAAATAAATAAATAAATAGCGTTAAGCAGTTCTTGCGTTACGGTAGAAGGGAGTGGTGGTGGGAGTGGTCTGGCTTATTCTCATATCTTAGCCATGACCATCATAATCATCTTAGTCCTCGGGAAAAGCAAAGCATTTATGACTTCAGACAGAACCCCTGATTGAAGAATATGAAGTTACATACATATCTCTATATTATGTGTATATATTCTTATTTAATTATCATCTGCCGCAAATTTTCAAGCCATCCAGGGTTGAATAGAAGAGAATGCCATCAGGCATTAAGTTTACTCTATTGTATCGTTTATTTCTATTGATGTGCAATTAATACAAAAATAAAATAAAAATAATATGCTTATTTTAATTAAGTTTAATATTCAGTATACTTATTTTATTCTACTTTACTTTTAGTTATAATTTCGTCATAAATATGGATGTGTAAACTTAATAAGTGTGAATTATGAGTTAATCAGCGCCACGTACATTGCCGTGCGCACACACACAGTGTCACGCAATCACCTATGCAGTCACCGCTTACACACGTCACGTTGCCGAGCTCAGCAAATGAATTCACGACTACGTCGTACATCAAGTAGTTTAAAACTAGAAAACATTATTTTCTATGTCATGCATTCATCATCTGAATCAGAGCCAGTTTTTATATTTCCAAAATGTAATTTCAAAAATGTATAACGTTCCTATAAACCTAAGAAGTCGGTTAAAAAGACGATTATTTCAACTTATGAAATATACATTTCATTTATTTTATTTTCAATTATTCAAATATGCTTTAGTCATAAGTAAACAAGCATAAATGTAAAACATGAATTAGAAATAATATTTTTAGATAAATTACGACGCGTGATTTATAAGACTACACTCTAAATTACATACTTCATTGTAATTTACTTTGTAGCTTAAGTACTGTTTGTCCCAAAACGTCACTCATAAACCCGCACTTCGTACTGCGTCGCGCCGCTCACCCTCAGTGTCACGCCCTCGCCCGTGCAGTCTCCGCTTACACGCGTCACGTCGTCGAGCTCAGATGGGCCTGATACCGACACGCAGCTCATCTTCTGGAGTGACAGACCCACCTGTAAATGTTAAGAGTCATTGTTACACTTGTGAGTATTACTTTCTGCGCACATAGCTGGGGATAAGGATTTTCTTCTATGTCGTGGGTGCCATGGACACACATATAGACAAATATACGACACGACACGAATACCCAGACGCAGAATAGAAATCTAAACTCATCATTCAAATGTCTGTCTGGCCGAGGATTGAACCCGGAACCTACAACGTGACAGACCGGTATGGTGATCGCTCCGCCACGTGGGTCGTAAAGTCATTCACTATCTGACCCAATATATCCATATCGAAATTAATCAATAAAATACTTTTATATATTCATAGCTCCACATAGGGTTCCCGGGTCGTGGTTGCCGGCTCACTTAACTATGAGGCAACCATCTTTGTCTTCGGGAGTAGTAATGAATTAGTGAGTGATTTCAGATAGAACCTCATTTCTATATGAAGTTCCTTACAGGTATCCATGGACGGCAATGACTACTTACCATCAGCTGGACTGCTTGATCGTTTGCTAGTTCAACTAAAAAAATATTTATAACTCAAATAGTCAGAACTGAAATTTAATTTATTATTTAGCCGAGGATCAAACTATAAACTTTCAGAGTATCAGGAAAATGTCGTTTAAATTTTCTCTTCTATGTCGAGGAGTTTATAAGTGTCTTCGAATGTCCATGACAGTCGGAGTCGTGTTCCAATTAATCTTAACGTGCAGCTATGGATATTTTAAAAAGTCGTACTTAATTTGTTTCGTCGTTAGAAGGTAATAATTATTAAGCCCTTAGGAGTAGTAGCCTTATGAAACTCTGCTTCTCAATCAAGGGCCCGGGGTTCAAACCCCACTGATTTTTCTAACATTGTTATGTGCTTATTAGAAGTGAATCGTCACTGCTTAATCTAACCTCTCATCTTGAGAGGAGACCCGTGCCCAGCAGTGGGACAACAGTGGGTTGACTACGAAATACAACAAAAATGATCGTATATTTTCTTATTCCTAAGATACGAACAGCTTAGATACCATTAAATCGATGTATTCCTCGTCATAATTCGCCTCAACATTATACGTCTCGGTATATGCGAGCTTTGATTCACGTATATCGTCGCATCTCCCACACTTCCATACTCCATCGGTGAAGACCGGTTCTTCTGCTGGAATATAAATCATAATAAAATGTATATTTACTTATCATGTATCAATAGAGCATCGCGAGTAAGAGCTAATACGCTAAAAATCTATATATACATATTTATTGTCATACTTCACTTGGTTTCTTGGATACGGATCATGAACGTTTGAAAGCAACTTCTGATAGAACAAGGATTCCATCAGTCGATCACACGTGCGTTGCTTCTCCGATACATAAGTGAACCGGCTACCACACCTTGCCACCGAAATGTAAAAACCGCTTTATGCCATAAATAGGTGTAGCGATGGCAACTCCCCGGTCGAACTAAAAACCTTTACTATCTTACAATACGTTTTTTTTAAATAAATATTATTAAACAGTTTTAAGCCTAATGGCTTACTTACCAGAATTCTTCTCTTTCAAACTTTCAGCTGAATCTTTGGAATCACTAAATTCATTATTCATTAACATTTCAATCACAAGGTCCATTTCATTTTCAGAACTTGTAATTACATTTTCAGATAAAACATTTAGGACTAAAAACGTACTAATTATACTCAAAAACATCATTATCCTGAACACTCCAAGTTAAGGGAAGCGATCTTGAAAACACAAAATAATGAACCTGCCCTCTTTAATAATTAAAATATCATAATGTCTGTGCGTTCGCATTGAAAAGCTTACCTAATCATAATTGAGTACCGATATATGGAAAAGTGTGATAATGACATTCAAATAATAAAAATAATGCAAAAATCGGAGAGACGAGAACTTAGATGAGCAACTTTCGATTTAGTTTCTTTACATTAAATATTACGGTACATCGATTCTTTATTAAGTTTAGTCGCTACGTTTAAGTTATATACAAATGGTACGCAGTTTTGTGGGTTCGATCCAGGGCCGACATTCGATTAGTGTGGTAACATCGTCACACGTCACACTTGAATATGAGGTGACCATCATACTCATCAATAGCAATGCATCGAAATTGACTGTTTTTTGAGTTAATTTAGGTTTTATAATAATCTATTTTCTATGAAAATCAAACAATCGATTTTCCAAAAATCGATATTTTTGCAAAAAAATAATCGATTTTTTTTAAATTAATTTTTGTGGACAATATGTAACTTGACGACCAAAAAAAACCGACAATATTAATTCAAAAACAAAATTAATTCAAAGCTACGGAAAAAAATCGAAGTGTAAATAAAAAATCGATTAATTTAAAATCGATTATTTATGGTCAAGAAATTGATTCTTAGAAATCGATTATTTTTTCACATCCCTAAGTTAATTACAGATATCCATGAGCGGCAATAACCATTCACCATCAGGTGGACTGCAAACTCGTTGGCTACAAAATAATACGATATAAATTCATTGTAATTAAAATCACTTGTAAGAGAAGTCAAGAGAGGATACTAGTCAAAAGTTGAACTAATTAGAAGTAATCTCCCCAATTTTAATGGCTTTGAAGCAGTACTTAATTAATTCTAAAATAGAAACTCAGTTACCCTGAAAGTTGTGAAATCTGAGTTTATATTAAGAAAAGGAATGGAAAATTAAGGGGTCATATTAGCCTTTCTTAACCTCCTGTAATTCTGTTTTAATAGAGTAGAAGTTTTCTTATCACACAGCTTTGATTCCCGCTTGTCACTCTCATCCTATTGTTTCATAGATACACACTCTCACATATAACTCACGTATACAGTATTGTAGTACGAGAGCATTACATTGTTTTACGTTTTTACGTTACCATGAAAACAATTATTGCATTGCATGTTTACGTTTTCGTACATGATGTTACATTACGTTTTTAATTTTAAATACTTCTCTGTTACATTACGTGCTTACATTTTCGTACATGATGTTACATTACGTGTTTAATTTTAAATACTTCTCTGTTACATTACGTGTTTAAGTTTAAATATATGTCTGTTACATTACGTGCTTACATTTTCGTACATGTATGTTACATTACATTGCATGTTTAGGTTTTCGTACATGCACGGTACATTACATTGTATGTTATATTTTCGTTTTTAGCCATACCTTGCAATATAATATGCAATGAAAGGGGAAAACGTAAAAAAATGATTGTTTTAAAGAAATGTATTAAACTCGTACTAAGAGCACCGAACGCATTATAGAAATTATTGTGACTTGGATAACAATATTTTGTATTTTCAAGTGCCTTTACTTCATTTTGTACTAAATGTCAGGATTTCTTATATTTTTGCGATTAAATAATAATTTTCAGGGTTCCGTACCTGAAGGGTAAAAACGGGACGCTATTAATACGATTCAGCTGTCCGTCTGTCCGTATATTTGACACCAGGGTATATCTCATGAACCGTGATAGCTGAACAGTTGAAATTTTCACAAATGACGTATTTCTATTGCCGTTATAAAATAAAAACAGAAGAAAATAAATATTAAAATGGGGCTCCCATACAACAAACATGATTTATTTTATCGTGTCCTTAGATATTATTGGTACGGAAACCTCCGTGCGCGATTCTCACTTGACCGGTTCTTTATTGTTAATTATTTTGTACAGTATCATTAACTTATTGAACTTGTTGATTTTTTTTTTATACAGTTGTACAATTATTCACTCACTTATAAAACACGATACACTGTTCACTGACTAGTTAGATATAATTATTATCGAATACAGAGACAGAATTATCTGCAATGTTTATTATAATAACAATATCATTGACCTCTTGTGATAACAAATTAAAGTGCTTTTGACTTAAATTGTTATAATTAGGCGTAAACTTAACTATTTTCAGACTTATTGTTATATGTGATTTTTTATGTAATTTGAAATTAACACAATAAAATCATAAATAATATCAAATGTTTCATTGTTCATTTTAATTTAACATTTATATTAAAATAAACAAATTTTAATGATTTATTTTAAAAAGTTACTAATATTAGTATATTTACTATCCCAATATATTATACAGAAAAAGTCGAACCCGATAAGGGTCTTCTTGCCTGGTCTTCTCAGTTGAGGTCGTGTTTCGATCCAGTAGTAGTATAGAAAAAAGTTGTAACTGACAATTTGTAAGTGCCCCCGTGGGCCTTTACAAAATAAAGACATTTCGTGTTGATCGTGCGTTAAGATTTAGGCGTTATAATGAGGCTGTATTCACATGACTCGAGTACAATTTATATATACATTTTATATACTGAGTATCTGTTATGTATGTGCACAAGTATTTAAAAAATATATATCTTAAAAACCCTTAAAACTTATTTTTTTTTGTTTACAAAAGATTTATTTAATTTAACGCCTTTTATGAGTTTTCGTTAAAATAGTAACATAAAAGTATTACAACATATGCATTTTTGGAATGGTTTGGGCTGTAGCGTGTGTCAAAGAAATATAGAAACATATGTATATACAAATATACATACCTACATACACTCGAAAAATATTACCCATTTGTTTACTTACATTATTTTCTTTCCACTGAGAACATGAATCATCGCTTATGGCTTACCGTATGTGGTGCAGCAGATCATTAATTTTTCGTAGGCACGCTTATGCAAATTAAAGTTTATCATAAAAATATTCAATGCCAACATTTTTGTCGGTTTCCGGATTATGATTATTTTCATTTATTTTTATAATTGCTGTCACAGCTGATAATAAATATATTATTATTATTATATTAGCATGATACAAATGTAGAGAACTACGCACATATATATTTTTTATCAGATTAAAATAGCAAGCGATCATGCAGTCCTACTGAATTGATGGTAAGTGGTTACCGCCTATGGACATCTGTAAGTAATATCATATAGAACAGGAGATCTATCTTAAATCAATCACAGATGCGTTGCTACTCCCGTGGACTGAGATGATCGCCTCATATAGGTATATACGTGAGCTGGCAACCACACCCGTCCAACGAAACGCAGGAACTGCTTCACGCTAGAAATAGGTGTGGCGGTGGTACCTCCCCGGTAGAACTATATTGGTTCTGATATGTGGAAAATCATGGATTTCATGATCTCTCTCTATGTGCTTCTATTGGCAGATTATACGGGTAGTAGAATAAAATCGTCGTCAACCCATTATTGTCCCACTGCTGGGCAAGGGTCTTCTCTAAGAGTGAAAGAGTTTTAGGCCATAGTCCACCGCGCTGGCCAAGAACGAATTGATAGACTTCACACACCTTTGAGAACTTTTTTTATGAGATCTCTCAGATGTTCAGGTTTAGGCACGATGTTTTCCTTCACCGTAAAGCAGTAGTAATTAAATTCTAATACGCATATAATTTTAGAAAAATCAGTAGTGCGTTCCTCTTCTGGGACTCGAAACCCGGATCCTCGTTTGAGAGGCCGAGTTTCAACAATTAGGCTATCACAGAATAAAATGGTGACCTACAATCAAATTAGTGATAGCCTAGTGGTTGAAAGACAGTTTCTCATTAGGGGTCCGAGTTTGAATCTCACATTTTAGAAAGTTGCGCGTATAAGTAATTAATTTTTATTTGTTACACTTACGCTTCTTGAAATGTACACGCCTTTTTTGTTATCGAGAGGGAAACCTACAAAAGGTACCCGATGCCGTGGGAGCGACGCCGGGTTATGTGAATTTATTGGTTGTGGGGAATCTCCAAGGACCTCCAAAGGAATGCAACCAGAGTCCTCTGAGCGCGTTGCCCCATCGGGCTCCACCCAGGTGAGCGGTTGGGCTCACCGCACCGTCTGGTCTTTACGAGGATATGCAGCCGGGATTGCGGGCGACTAGAATACTTACACGGCTACGAGTTCCTTCCCTTTCCTGACCACTGGGTTCGTCAGTAATAATAATTATGTTAATTACTTTTGTATAATTACTTTCCCTTAATTACTAAACGAATACGTTACCTGTTCAATGCACACGATTGATGTTTAAATCAACGCCAGGCTTAAAGTCCTACCTAAGGTTCGTCAAAGCATCGATTTCGTACCAAAACTTTGACCAACTCGTGTTCCTTATGTATTAGCTGACAAGAAAATTAACCCTCCATGTAGACGAAGGTCTGACGCACAGACAAATAGAATTAACACTTGATTAGTTGTTATAGACCACTAGGCAAGATAAACGCACAACCGTTTCTATTTATTTCGTTCTAAATAAAAGGAAACAAGTTAGGTAGTAGTATAAGTTTTTTTTACGCTTTGTGTCTTTGTAGCTCCATCATATTTTTTTTCCTGTCAAGGGCGCCATAGACACACTGAAAAAAAGGAATACCCAAGCACACAACCCTAAAAATAAAAACCAAATTTATCTTTCAGATATCTGTCTGGCCCGGTTTGAATCTGGACCCTTATGAGTGTAATTTCGGTATAGTGACCGCTCCGCCATGCGGGTCGTTAAATCTAAATTTAATAATACCTGTAATCGCTTCTAGATGGAACTAATTGCTACAATATCGGCTTTGCATTTATTTCTATCAGATCGAAAGAAGACTAAGGAATACAGAAGTTGATTCAAGAAGCCACTTACGAACCTTTGTAAGAAACTTTATATAGAATGGGGATTCTATCTGAAGTCGATCACAGATGTACTCTCGAGGACTGGATAAATATTCTGTGAATTATTCGAGCGTGTTCTTGTTGACATTATAATATTAAGCAAATATATCACGTTTGTTGTGTGGGAGCCCCCTTACACATTTATTTTATTCTGTAATTAGTATTTGTTGTTATAGCGGCCACAGAAATTCATTATCTGTTAAATTTCAACTATCCAGCTATCACGGTCCATACAATCTGGTAGATAGACGGACAGACGAACGTCTATCTGAGTAATAGGGTCTCGTTTTACGGTTTAGTTACGGAACTTCAAAAATATTTATATATTGCATTGATTACAATTGTTATTTGTAGATCACGTAGTCGAATCTCGTATAATGTGAACGTTTTACAAAGCCAAATGATTTCATTATTCGTGCTTTATTCGTGGCTCGTTGTGGTTTGACCTCATTATCATAAAACCACATATCCCCAAAGGTTAATTTAATTGGAATCGGTCCATTCCATTTTATGTGTTTAACAATAAAATATATGAGGGGAGAATGAGTATCACTTTATCAATACAATTTTATAAAACTTCCTGCAAGTACGTGCACGAAGTTGTTTTATTTAGGACAGTCTATAGGGTTAGTCAAGTTTGGTTGAAACGCAACAGATAGAATAGAATAGAATAGAATAGAACAGATAATTATGGAACTAAGCGAAAATGGCCTTCAGTGCGAGTTTGTTACGTTTCCCCAAAATAATCTTTCGCTTATCACTACAAAGTACAAGGTATGACCGTAAACGAAACCGAACAGTGTATGGCTAAAACGTAAATAATGATTGAGTTCAATAAACAAAATAAACTCGTACTACGTACGTCCGGTGAGCAGGCGGATTCAGTTTATGAAAATTCTGATATTTTTTTTATTTTTTTTTTAATAATATGAAGTAGCAAACAAGCAAGCAGCCCACCTGATGGTAAGTTGTTACTGCTGCCCATGGACATTTTTAAGCAACTTCATATAGAACAGAGGTTCTATATGAAGTCGATCACAAATGCGTTGCTACTCCCGAGGACTGAGATGGTCACCGGCAACCACACCCTTCCACAGAAACGCAAAAACTGCTTCACGCTAGAAATAGGTGTGGCGGTGGGACTTCGCCGGGCGAACTACATTGGCCCTACCACCTGGCGAAATTAAAATATATCTTAAAAAGTGTGAAGAGTTAATAAAATAAAATATTATACATTATGCATATCGCAGTTACCCTTTGAATGAATGACCTAATCAGCTAACCATTTCATCAATTTTGTATTAAACACTGCGGCTGAATTGATACGAAAGTTAATTGAACAGCTAATTAAGCTTGTTGGCTGTAAAATATACATTCACTCGATAGACATAGGTACACCTCTTTTTGTCACAGTAGAATGAAAAGACACAGACAATTATGCAAAAGTCCCCGATGGTTAATAAGCGAAATTTATCACACAATTAAATACATGAAAGAAATAACACTATAATAATAAATTTATATAAGACATTCTTAAAAAACATTTTCACATATTTTCTCAAAAAGCCTGCTTCATTTAATACCCATATAATGGAGATGCACGGAAAATAAATGGTCCGCCATCTTGAGACTGCCGCCATGTTGGATTGAATAACGTCACGAAGTTAATCAAGCACTATCAAACCAACTGTGTATGAAAATTTAGGCACAATCAGTTTTAACGCTTGCAAGTTACAACACACACTAACAGGGCAAGTTAAATAAGATTTTAAGAATGTAAGCTCACATAGAAACGAACATCTTCCATTTAACGCTACGATAAATTTCATGCCTTTTGTACATTCAAATTTCAGTTGCAGCCAAGTTATTTCGCTCCCGGTCGTAAATACCTTACGAACGTCTAGCTAGACGGTGGAACATGAGTGGGAATTATTCTCAATTTTATAAGAATTTAGTTGAGCAGCTCAAGAGAGAACATATTTTTCTTAAATATAACTTAAATTAATGAGTAATCTTTTGAGCATTACAAGGTGATGATAGAACGAATACGGTTCGACGGGGGAGGTACCACCGCCACACCTTCTAACGTGACATAACGTAATGTGACGTAACGTGGACAGCGTGTTGGAGTAAGGCCTAAAACTCTCTCATTTTGAGAGAAAACCCGTGCCTAGCAGTGTAGCAATAATGGATTGACGATGAAGATCCTTATTATACATGAAGTATGCCAGGTGGTAGAACAAATGTAGTCCGCCGGGGGAAGTCCCGCCGCCACACCTATTTCTGGCGTGAAGCAGTTCTTGCGTTTCGGTGGAAGGGTGTGGTTGCCGGCTCACTTTTGGGAAGAGCAACGCATCTGTGATGGACTTCATATAGAACCCCTGTTCTATATGAAGTTGCTTAAGTTGCTTACAAATGTGTGTTACTTCCCCGGTTGAAGTTTTTTTTTTTTTTTTTTTAATTTTTTTATATAAATATGAAGTAGTAAACGAGCAAGCAGCCCGCCTGATGGTA
>DWNE01010493.1:0-10318 GCA_018249875.1 Cecropterus toxeus
CGTGAAACAGTTCTTGCGTTCGGTGGAAGGGTGCGCTTGCCGGCTTATTTTTATATGAGGCGACCATCTCAGTCCTCGGGAGTAACAACGCATCTGTGATAGACTTCATATAGAACCTGTGTTCTAAATGAAGTGGCTTACAAATGTCCATGGGCGGCAGTAACCACTTACCATCGGATGGGCTGCTTGCTCGTTTGCTACTTCATATTTATAAAAAAAAAACTGCTTCACGCTAGAAATAGGTGTAGTACCTGCCTGTACGAAATACATTGGTTCTACCACTTGAAAAATTTGTGTGTCCATGGCACCTATGATAGTGGGAAAATCCTAATGTGGCACTATGAGTGTAAAATGGGTAATTGTATTGGAGCAACATGTCGCATGATTATGGAATCTCTCAGATATTGAAAAAGACACGTACTCACTGAGATTAAAAGAGTTGGTGTAAGATTTACCACAAGCATTATAACACTATCAATTACGGTAATTGTAGTAATTCTCTACTCAATAACAAACTCTTATTAAGGCACTACTGCTTCATTATGTTATACATCCATTGAGTCATTGATTGAATAATAATTACCTTCTAATTAACTTTACGTTGCGTTGTGAGGAAGATCGCTTCGATAGATATAGTAAATGATAGTTCAGCGTGTCTGTAAATAAATAAACACAAAAATATGGATCGGATGACTAAAAATGAGTAACAGACATTTCCATAATTTTTGTGTTTCTACTTGTCTGTTGGCCTATCACTCCTTGATATCAAAGAGCTTGCTGAGGTAAAAAATTGTCCCTCACCCCCCTTTTTCCTCTATTTCCAGGCGCCATTTTTAAAACTTTAATTATGCCTATGTCACTCTGCAAACTAAGACGATTTTATAGATATGTCATACGTCACAATCCGTCAAGCCGTTTGGGTTGTAGCGCGTCCATAGAAATTGACATACATACAAACTTGTTTGGTTTGGTAGTAGGGGATCCATGGGGATTTTTACTGCATTTAACTAGTAACATACATACATATGCTCGAAAATACCTCCTTCTGGCGCAGTCGGGTAAAAAGCTGTGGACGTTGTACATAAAGACATTATGTAGTGTATTAAATATTATATAGTATCGAAAAGACGCAATGCACCCGTACGAAGCCGGGAGAGTCGCTAGTTAATGTATAAGCTAAAAATGAAATACATACAGAGTACACGTTTTCTCTTTGGAAGCATGCCAAAGCAACACCGGCGCTTGGAGTACATAAACATGTATATTAAATATTTATCTGCTTATCATAATGAACACAGTCAGTCAGTAAGTCAGTCGGCCGATCAATCAGTCAGTCGGTCAGCGAGTCAGTCACTATGTATGCCACACAATTCGATCAAACTCGGTGAGGTGAAGAAATATTTATGTCAAAGGTTTTGATGTTGATATGCTTGTTTTTGTGTTCAAAACATATTTAAAACCCTACTTTACGTATTATCTTACTTATATTATAAATCCGAAACTTTGCTAAGATGTACATATACGTTTGTTATTCATTTACTCAAAAACTGGACAGATTTCGCTGAAATTTGGCATACGGATAGTTTATAACGGGATTAACATATAATTCGAGGGTACATATTGACGACCCGCGTAGCGGAGCCGTCACCATATCGGTCTAACACGCAGTGGGTCCCGGGTTCGATCCCCGGCCAGACAGAAATGTGAATGATGGGTTTAGATTTCTGTTCTGAGTCTGGGTGTATTCGTCTTTGTGTGTCCGTGGCACCCGCGACACAGCAGAAAATCCTACTGTAGGGCTATGAGTGTAGAAAGCGTCATTATTATTATTATTATACATAAGCTTGGCTGTGCAAGTGTCAGCGTTAATAGAATATTAACTTTCGCCATAATTTGCGGCGAAATTTCATTACTTTATAAAAACGAAAAATAACTTTTTTGCACCGCCAAGCGAACGTTTAAAGCGAGTATTTCATGGCCGTCGAGTATAGAGGTCTAAAATTAACATATAAATAACTTATCCTTTAATGTCACTTTTATTCTATCAATCGGTTGTAGAACTTTTTGAAATTATGTACAAAAATCCTTTTAAGTACAAATTGCCTAAAAAGTATACAATTTTGTACAGACCTATCCATCCATCAGCTCTTTAAGGTCTGGTTCTACTGCAATACTGCCTGGAGTTGATTAAAAGTGCCTACTTACGGGAATAGTCACTTACGATAGTTATAGACTGCATTCCTAATCATGATGTTACTTTAATCAAACTAGCTGTGGACCGCGGTTTCATCCGCTACTATATAAGAATAATAATAATACTCTTTATTTCATAAAATAACACAATATTAATAGACAATCTTATTAGGTGTAGGGTAACATTATAGTAAGATTAGACATAACGTTAATCTTCAGTTACCTAAACTGGGCAAGAACCTGTAATAAACATAACGAGATTTAATATAGCCTGTGGCTTTCCACAATAAATGGGATATTCATCACAAAAATATTTTTTTAATCCGAACCAGTAGATTCTGAGATTAGCGCGTTCAAACAAACAAACTCTCTTTTTGCTTTTGTTATTTTGATATTAATAAGTATAGATAAAATATTATGCATGAAACTTTCACCGGATATTAATATAATGTGATAATCATAAATGGAATCGTTTAACAATAATGTTGCACAATATAAAGTTCTAAAACCATCCCAAGTACAAAGTATTGCATAGTCATAACATAAAATCAAAGAATTGGATGCTCAAAGGTTTTCCCACAAACTGTTTCAAGTGATGGAAATACCCAGAGCATTTGGAAAACCTGCGAAGCATTTTTGCAAACCAACTTGCATAATGATATCAAAACAGTGTAAAGGCACGCGTCGCAACATGTGCTTGTATTGTAATCTACAGACATTCGTCGTGGCAGACACGTGCCGTGCCGTTGCAGGCCAAATAGTATTCTAGTGACTATAAAATGCGAATGGATATAACATAACCGCGCATACACAATGTTACATTTATATGAAAGTTGTAGTAGCAGGCAAGTATGCAGTCCACCTGATCATAATTGGTCACTGCCGCCAATGAACATCTGTGAGCAACTTCATATAGAACCTACCGAGGTTCAGATCTCTTAGTAGATACCAATTTCAAAAAGCCAAATTTGATTTGATTTGACTGTTTTCAAAATTAATTCATTATATGTCGTAATGTTTAACTTTAATATTGCATATTTTTGCCTATTTCTATAAAAATTAATCCATTTGGAGCTTGTATCTTTTTTATTTTATGAATATATATGAAAACGTAAAAAAACCTTTTTTAAACACACAAGCATATAATATGAACCGATCAGGATGGTTCATTATTATATGCTCTGGCTTATAATTGTCACTTCAACTTTTTGCTACACTATCATGAGCTTACAAATTAACCAATACATTTATTTCCAGCCTCTCCAAACCCGCTGAAAGACGAGAGCAAATCTCTCAGCTGTGGGCTAAGGCTACGGCGCTGGTGTCGGAGCCGACGCTGCCAGCTGTGGAGGCTGCTACTGTTGCCCTTCATCCCCATACTCGCCCTGATCGTACAAACCACCCTTTCCCTGAGAAACAGCCTCACGAATGGACGGGAAGTCGCTGACGTTGAAGAACAGGTAATTTTTTCTAATATTTCAATGATTGATTAAATCCCATGGTGCGATTAAAAGAGACGTAATGCATTTTGTGGGAAATAAACTTGTGTTCTCATTTTGAGGAGTTCCTAAAGTTCGCGAAATGTCATTATTTATTTCGCTAAGCAATTACGTTATCAGGGAGTTTCAATTATTTTACTTTATTTACCGAAACTTTGAGTTCGGTCCCTTTAGTTCTCACCCTGTGAAATATACGTAGATAAACTTCTATTTCTGTTTCTGAGAGAGAGAGAGAAAGTTTATGTTTCTGAGAGTTATTCAATCACGCAAAATTCAAGGTCCGATTTATATAAAAATGTGAATGGATATAGCTTATTTAACTGGACAATCTATTTAATAGTTTATTTTGGCTAATTTTGATTTTCATATTTTTAGCTATTTAAAGCCGACGGCTATTTTAATGGCGTCACTACACCCTTTGGTTTAAAACTTTCATATTTTTATTTAAAATAAAATGAACGCTAAAATAGCAAACTTTTGATGGCATATACGAGATTAACATTTAATTTCCTATCCGGAAGGTCCTTACACTTTTTGTGTACCTTTAACGGTTAGGAAGTAAAACCTAATGTTTATGTCACGTATCGAAGCACGGATACTTCAGCTAGTACAGATATAAATTATCGTGAACATCCACGATTATTGAGAACCAATGGCGCCCATCTTAGGACAGGGAAAGTACCTTCAGACAAGGTTTGATAAACGAAGCGGCGATTAGCTACAATGCTTTCGTCACAACAACTGGGAGATCTCAAGCATGCTCAATCACTTCGTGCATTTACCTGATATTGTAAGAAATAAACGGATTGATGGTATACTAGCCTATTCCCGCGGCCCCGCCCGCTTCGTTCATGTTTACGAATGCATTTTGCTATGTCTAGATGATCAACTATCAGTGTGCCAAATTTCGACAAAGTTTAACATTTCTGCAAAAAAGAGTAACAAACACATATACATTCTCAAAAACTTCCGTATTTGTATTGTTAAGTAAGATTCATAATCGGTTATTAGTCGTTAGTTAGTCTTAATCATGGTTATTATGATTTTTTTAGGTTTTCCCCAATATATGACATTAACAAGTTTGCTCATGAATATTTGTGTTTAAAACAGATATATCGAGCGAAGATATTTTTATGGTAAATCGTCTCTACCCTTGTCTTCGAAGCTGTCTAAAAGTCCAATATTTTCCATAGCTTTTATCGAGCTTTCACTAGAAATAAAACAGTAATTATTCGCTGTCATCTCTCGCCAAGAATCCTGTCAGTAATACGACATTGCACAGACCAATGATTTGGTAGATGAACACCATTAGTTTCAATACATCTAGTTTTATCAAACATATTTTTTAGGGTTCCGTAGCCAAATGGCAAAAATCGGAAGCCTTATGGATTCGTCATGTCTGTCTATCCGTCCGTCTGTCCATCTGTCTGTCTGTCTGTATATCACAGTCACTTTATTCGGAAACTATTGAGACCACAAGTGTATTCTGTAAACCGCTTTCCGAATTTTGTACAAAAATTAAAAATATAATTATACTGAATTTACGGGGGGCTCCCCATACATGAAACTGCAACCAAAAAAATTTTTCATCTTACATACACGTGTGGGGGGCCGATAGAAAGGTCTTTAAAAATGACATTGAAGTTCCTTAAGCCATTTTTATCAATGTCGATAGTTTGAGAGATAAGCCCTTTCAGAGCGGTGAAATGTGTCCAGAAATTTTGTATTTTGACATTTTTTTAGTTAAGAGATACCACAACAGATTTCTTTCAGGTTTCATGAAATGTTTTCTTTATTTTCATAGCTTCTCTTCGACACACTGAGCCCTCGAACGTGCCCCACAATGCCCTGCATAAGTAATTTTGTCGTATCTCAAAAAATACACCTTTGAAAAAATTATAATTTCTTTGAAATGACATGGTTTACAAGTATCTCATTTTATAAATATTAAAATTCAAACAATAAACTATTATATTTCATCAATGAAACCATTCTAAGATAAGTGTTATTGTTTTAATGTATGTAACAAAAAACGTATATTTTCGAGGTACGACAAAATCGCTTTCCTGCGTCGACATGCAATAACGCATACGCTAAAACTTGTTCTACAACACATGCCGCTGCATGTTAGTAAACAAAATTATTACTTAAACCTTGTAGAATGTGGTTATAGGCTCTGAACATAGTGGGGACCAATCCTTATAGAACTACATAATTAAAAACAATTAAAACAAAAACCTGACTTCTTAAAACGAATTTTTTGTTCATAATGATATATTTTTAATTTTACCCTTATATGAGTTATACCTCCCTCCCCCCTTTTCTGCCCCCCATTTCCAGGTGCCATTTGTAAAAAATATATTGCTTATGTCACTTTCCAAACTGAGACGATTCTAACGATATGTCATACGTCACGATCCGTTAAGCCGTTTGGGTGTAGCGCGTACCAAAGAAATGGAGATACATACAAACAAACATACATACATACATACATACGACAATTGAGTAAAAATATAGATGAGAATATTTCTCAAAGGTCTACTCACATTATTTCTACTCTGTCTACCGTCAAAGCTATGAACACGACTACTCATGAAAGTTTATTGGTCCGTGAGAAATTATAGTATAATTTCTAGACCTGACTGCCCAAAACACATGAAAAAGGCCGAAGTGTGCTGTATAACTTTCGACGCTTATGCTACGCTCGTTTCATTTAACATTCTTAATCGTATTTTTTTCTATGTAATGCCTAACTTTGTTATCTAATGTATCAAGTTATCATCTGGTCACACTGTACCAACTTTCTATAATATCAAGTAACGTCATACGAGTGGCTGTAACAAGATTAAAAAAAACAAAAAACAAAAACGTTAACAGCAGAAAGTGCACATACACTTCCTTACATACTAACAGATTATTATTAATTAAATCGATATTTAACATTATCTTCGTGATTGCTTAACTAATTTTAGTACATACGTACAATAATTTTAACACCAGAAACATTAATGAAAAGAAAAGATTTAAACATGTATATGTCTCTTGGCTGCGATACACACAAAGACGAATATACAAACACACAGACCCAAAAGAGAAATCTAAATTCATAATTAAGATCTGTGTAGCCGGTGATCGAACCCAAAACCCAGCATATGTCACATCAGTATGACAACTCCGCTATGCTGAGCGTCGGTACCTAAATGCAAAAGATATGAGGCACACACATCATCCATTACTATCCTTTAGCTGGATACAGATCTCCTCTTAAAAGGATGAGTAGCAGCAGTAGCAAAGCACCTTTCAGAATGCGAAAACCTTAAGCTGGATTGCTAATTCACCAATCTCCATTATTTTCGACCCGTAATATATGCCTGGGGTTCGAATGCAAAAAGCAAATAATAACAACATTTTTATTATGTTTTAAACCATGTTCTACAAAAGTTAATAATGTATTTGTCGCAGGTGAGCCGAGCTACAGAACTGGGCAAGTTGGTGACGAGGCTGCAGCAAGAGAGGTCAGAAGTGGCCTTCTTCATCTTCACGAATGGAAGCACTTTGAGGTAACGTACACGTTTATTATTGAAACAGTTTATTGACAGACTACAGGACTTTTTTCAGGCGTAGATTGGAATGTACAACTAGAAAATGATATAAAAAGTATGTGTGTACAATTCAAATAGGACAAAGGTGAAACTTAATAGTTAATAACTATATTTTTCGCTGTGAGGCACCGCTCAAATATGAGGTCGAATATAAAATACTGTGTGATATATTCTATGTCATTCTCTCACCGTTTTAATACTAAACATTAATGTGTTTGTTTCTTTATCGTGACGCATTTTCGTTTCATCGACTTTCATATCACAACAATTCTAAAATAGTTTTAGGTACTTCAAAAAGTTATGAAATGTCTTTATTATATATAAGCTTACTCATATGTAGACACCTACATATTAACAGTCACTATATTTTTGAATGAAACACGACATCAGTGAAATGTCCTCCTCATAAACTCATTACCGCTCCATTTGTAGGGACGGAGTCTCCTATCAAAGTGTGCCTACCTCACTAGGCAAGGGTTGCTCTTCAAACAGTGAAGGAGTTTAGTTATAGTCCAGTTTACTGCCTGAGTAGACTTCACACACTTCCGAGGTGA
Source organism: Cecropterus toxeus (assembly GCA_018249875.1). Classification (NCBI taxonomy): domain Eukaryota; kingdom Metazoa; phylum Arthropoda; class Insecta; order Lepidoptera; family Hesperiidae; genus Cecropterus; species Cecropterus toxeus. The sequence continues at coordinate 7,849 of DWNE01010493.1, forward strand.
AGTCAGGAAAATCAAAGATGCGTGAGAACGTGATTCTCTGGTTGAGAGGCCAGCTTTCAAACTACGAGGATATCAATACTTCCTACGTCTTTATGTAATTGTTAGTCAACCCGTTATTGTAGGATAATAACGGGTTGTTGTGCACGGTCTCCTCTCAGAGTGAGAGGGTTTTAGGCAATACGATTTTTTTTTCTACCGCACTGACTAAGTAAGAAATGCTAGACTTTACACGCCCATGACATTTTTTTAAGGAACTCTCTCGTGTAGGTTTCGTCACTATGTTTTCTTTTACCGTAGGTAGTATTCACCGTAGTATTTTTAATACACACATCTTTTTATCCAAATCAGATTAGTGTATCTGGTTCAAACCTATAACTCGTGCTATTTGTGATCGTATGATTGAAATTTTAAATTGCATCGAACTCAGGTGAATTTATAGTCCTCATATAGTATGGAGTAATTCAACAAGATATAACGGGATCAGATAAATGGGTTCGCCTAAATATAAACCCGTATACATTTGGTTTAAATCGTAAATCGCGAGATAAATATAAGTAGGCACTAATAAACAAGAGTTTCTTATTATGATCGTATGATGATTGTTATATACTAGTTGTACCCCACGGCTTCCTCTGTTATAAAAAAGTAATATGACAATTTACATATATATAAGGTAAATTATATACATATAGATGTAAGAAAGTTGTGGTTGCCTGTAATTGGAAATGCACCAAGTTTTCCGTTTCCTTCGATGTATAATTTTAAGTGTTGTGTACTATCTGTTGGCGATCCTTAAATAAATAAATAAACTACCTTCAACAATTTTTGAAATACCTACTCGACTATAGTTAGTTAGCACGTTAGTTAGTTGTAACATAAGAACAACGTGTTTTAACAGTCTATAGTAGGAATATAATAATAAATGCTTCCTTGTGATGTTGAATATAAATATATCGATCTCCTCGGATTAAAGTCAGCAGATGTAATATGTATATTTTACACATATACTTACAAGCAGGCAAACATTTTAAAATAGATAAAAATATTTATTTTATTTACACTTATTATTGAATCACTTCCTTGAACTATATATTTCGTAAATACATACATTCAATGCACAGACACACGAAACTCACACTTTTGTTATGAATGGAAGATTTTTAATGACGTCTACCATTTTAGGACTCCGCTGTCCGTCTGACCGTCTGTTTGTCTCCAGGCTGTATCTTAAAACAGCTTAAAATAACTGCATTATAAATTCAAACTTAAACTCAAATTTATTCATTACAGAAATGCTTATCACTAGGTTTACAGGCATAACGTTAACAATCCAAACATTTCTTAGTGTAAATACTTCTTATATCTATTTAGTGATTGGTGCCGTCCTAGTAAGCATTTAAAATGCATGTTTCAAGAGACACCGCTCTTCCATATCGCTAACAGATTTTATAAGAATCGTTTATAAATATAAACAGAGTTAAACAGAATGTGAACAATAAAATAAAATGTAAAATATTATTGAATTCAACAAAGACTAAAGTTTTTCCGATCTTACTCATATTACCATTATTGTGATCAGGCTAATAAACAAGAATTCTTATATATTTTCTACTAAATATTCCTTTTATTACGGAAAAATAGAGAGAGAGTAGACGTTTTACAACTATAACGTTAAGGAAGATCGACAAAGTGGCGCCCTCCGGCGTAACAAAAAAAAAATAAACAGGCAAATGAATAAGCAGCATACATCCAAGTTAAATATAAAATTTTATCCAATAACCATTTTATTTCAGATCAAATCTGACCCAACGGTTTGCGGGAACAGACAGCGCATTGGAGCAAATGGGTGATCTACCACTTCTGACCTTCAAGTCTCGTTCCAAACCAATTGACGGAGAAACATTCCTAACAGAACTAGCTGAACTAAGGTGAGCCAAATTTTTCCCTACCTGACTGTGTCAGAAGGAGGGTAATGTTTTTCGAGCGTATGTATGTATGTTTGTGCGTTTGTTTGTATGTATGTTCATTTCTTTGGCACGCGTTGTAGCCCAAACGGCTTGATGGATTGTAACGTATGATATATTATAAAAATCGTCTCAGTTTGCAGAGTGACATACGCTATATAATTTTAAAAAATAGCGCCTAGAAATCAGGAAAAGGAGGGAGGAGGGACATTTTTTTTACTACTACAACTTTTACTTCACTATTTTGAGAAAAACTCATATAAGCGTTAAATTTAATATGTATCATTATCAACACAAATTTCGTTTTAAGCAGGGTCTTTTTGTTTAAATGTTTTTAACGATAGTACTAGTTATAACATTCTAGTAGCAAACGAGCATGCAGTCCACCGGATGGTAAGTGACCACGGACAATCATTTAGACCAGCCATTTATAGACGCTTTCTACACTCATAGCCCCACACTAGGATTTTCTCCTGTGTCGTGGGTGCCATGGACACACAAACACG
>DWNE01010494.1:0-10318 GCA_018249875.1 Cecropterus toxeus
AAGCCCCCTTTTAGTCGCCTCTTACGACAGGCAGGAGATACCGTAGCCCTATTCTGGTCCCGGTACTACAGGGACAGTCTTGGCTCCTATACAATAAATATGATTTGTTAGCCGTTTTTGTAGATAATGGTGAATAATGGACCCTATATGTGTGATTCCAACTCGCACTTGACCAGTTCATGTCTATTCATAAACGTGTTTTATGTAATAGACGTGTGAGATAGCAACGAATTTACAGTCTGACTTTAAGAAACTGCAGACGTAAACTCAATCAAATAAACTCCAATGCTTCTTGAAGTTTATCACCAAAACGTTACTACATTGACCTTTTTTTTTTCAATTAAATGTATATTACAAGCTTTTTGACACATAATATTTTAAGTTTTTTATATTCACAGTATTTTAAATGTTGTCGGGGTTCCTCAAAGTTGTTTATGCCAGTTATTAATAGGGGGAACGCGATAGAATGTTATGATCGTAGGCACGCGTCAAATTTACGACGGACGGTTGCTTTTTTGCTAATTCCTATACATATAGCTACAGTTTATTTAAAATAAAAGCCGTCAATGGACGCCTGGCAGATGTGAAACATCGTGTTCGTGCAAATAATATGCATAAAAGACAAGGTTGTCACAGGAACTAAATATATAGCATAATGAAAAACAACTACGAACAGTACCCCGCACTAAGTGCTAATACCGCAGCAATACAAAACTAAGCGGAGTTTTGTTCGATACTTAATAGTTCCGACAATGAATAACAGATGGCGCTAAAATAAATAAATGCAAGCATCACCACGCCAACAATTAATTTTTCCTACGGCTAAAGATGTTTCACATAATCTTTGAATATATTCGCCAACCTATTCCTAAAGGGTGATTTAAATCCACTATGCAGTGGCATAGTGGATTTAAATCACCGACGTTGCTTTAAATCCACATGGACTTAAAGCAACGTCATACAGTGGTACGACGTTGCTTTTGGTGACAATAGGTACTTATTTTTACCCGTATGCGTCAAAACGAGCGTAATATTTTGTGAGCGTACTTATGTATGTCTGTAAGACACTTTGCTATGCGATACAGCCCAAACTGCTTAACGGATTGTGACATATGACATATCATTGGAATCGTCTAAGTTCGCAAAGTGACATAGGTTATATATTTTTTTTATTATGACGCCTGTACAGAGGATAAAAGGAGGGGTTAACCTCACCTTTCCTCCACCGCACTACTCGCCGAAGGATGAAGTTCCATCCACACCAGCTGGAATCGTGGCGGTCCTCTACGGTTCGGTTTGCACGTTCGTTTTTGCCACGGACGTATAAGATGTGGAATGAGCTTCCTCCTGAGGTATTCTCGGTGTGTAACATGGGGCTCTACAAAACAGGTGTGAAAAGAGTTCTCCTTCAAAGCCGGCATGGATTGACGTCTCCCCTGGTGTCGCAAATGTCAATAGGCGACGGTGACTACTTACCATCAGGTAGCCCGTCTGCTTTATCGTTAGGTTTAGGTATAAAAAAAAAAAAAAAAAACAAAAAAGGGGGAGTTGCAATTTGTTTGTAAAAAAATCGGGGAGTTGCAATTTTTTTAGTAATCCTAACAATATGGGATGGGTCTCAAATGAATAGCAGCGCTTGATACCACTGTGTTTTAAAGAAGTAGGCGGTGACCCCTTCGGAGTGGAACCACTAAAAGTCCTACCACTTTTAATGTGTATTTAATCGTACATTATTAGATAAGATCATATTTCATAGCTTTTAAATTTTGCAACTTCCACTAAGTGATAACTACCAGATGCCACCTAATTATTTTAATGGCGTCTGGATGATTTAAATGTTTGTATGTATTGAGTGTCCGAAAAATATATTAATGCCCGATAACTGTAGAAGAGTTAAGTATTTCGACTACATGTACATATTCATATCTTCCTTGACGTCCCGCGTTGCTGAGCGGTCACCATACTGGTCTGAAACGCAGTGGGTTTCGGGTTCGATCCCCGGTCAGACAGACATCTGAACGATAAGTTTACATTCTGTTCTGGGTCTGGGTGTTTGTGTATTCGCCTTTGTGTGTCCATGGTACCTACAACACAAGAGAAAATCCTAGTGTGGGGCTATGAGGGTAGAAAGCGTCTTGTCAATTGATAGAATCAGAGTAGTTGGACCAGGGAGATACCACCGTCATACTTATTTCTAGCGTGAAGCAGTTCTTGCAATTCACTGGAAAGGTGTGGTTGCCAGCTCACTTATATATGAGGCGACCATCTTAGTCCTTAGGAGCAGCAAAGCATCTGTGATCGATTTCATACAACCTCTGTTCTATATGAAGTTGCTTCCATGGGCGATAGTAACCACTTACTATCAGGTGGACTGTATGCTTCCCTGCTACTTTAATCTAATAAAAAATATAAATTGTTTTATAATTAGTTCTCGCGTAGAAGAATTAATAATCCAGGGCTATAAAATATTTAACGGCATCGGTAAATAAGCCTCAACTTAAAAAAACATGGTTGAAACAACATTGTGCTGAGTATAACAAAATGAGTGAATAAAGATAGAGAGTGAGCCGGTTCGGTTTTATACACTTCATAGGTTATACAGACGAAGATCCGCTAATTACCCGACTGCATCAGAAGGAGCGTAATGTTTTTCGAGTGTATATTCATTTCTTTGGCGCGCACTACAGAACAAACGGCTTGGCGGATTGTGACGTATGACATATCTCAGCTTGGAAAGTGACATAATTTATATATATTTTTAAAAAATGGCTCCTGGAAATAGAGGAAAGGGGGGGGGGCGATTTTTTTTTACTATTACGACAATATGGGTATCAAATATATAGTAAATATACCAATCTAAAGATATATAAATATTGTAGTATTTTTACTTGACTGTTTCGACATAAAACATATAAGCATTAGACAAAAAAAATCGATTTAAGCAGTCGGGTTTACAATATGTTTAATGTTTTTAACGATGTTACTAGTTTTATATGAAGTTGCTTACAGATTTCCATGGGTGGCAGTGTCTACTTACCATCAGGTGGACTGCATGTTCCTTTGCTGCTTCAATGTCATTAAAAAAGTTCTGCCTTTAAACAGTTTTTAGTTTTAATTTTTCATATAAGACAGGAATACAGCTAATTACGCAGTTTCACCCGCGCTTATTAGATAATGTATTAGAAACCAACACAGCGCGATGTTATATAGCCTAAAGCCTTTCACGATAAATTTACTATTCAACACAAAAATAATTTTAAAATTTCGACCCGTAGTTCCTGAGATTAGTTAGCCCGTTCAACTAAACAAACTGTACTACTTTATAACATTATTAGTGATAGTAATTAGTATAAGTATTTTTAGTAATTAGTATAGATCTCATTTTGGTATAGGATATTAATAGACTGCGTAATTTACAAAAATGTCGCAATAATCATTTCGAATGATAAAAAGTGCAAAACACGAGTCAGATAAAACAATATGAATCCTAACAGGATGAGATAAGTTGTTGTGGGAGTCGCAACGAATGTCGATATGATGATCTATATAAAAATGAATGTAAGTATGTTTGACAACCAAGTAAATAAAATAAATATAACCTGACGTCTAACACGGATACATTGCAGCCTGCTATGATTAAGTGGGAATATAATTCATAAACTATTATCTTTCTCTGTCTTCAATCCCAATCACAGCAGCTTACAGTCTTACACTAGTAGTGACTGTCTGAAAGTGATGTGTAAAATGACTAATACGCTATTACAATCCGTCAAGCCGTTTGGCCTATAGCGCGTGCCAAAGAAAGAGACATGCAAACAAACAAACATACATACGCTCGAAAAACATAACCCTCTTTCTGACACAGTCGGGTAAAGACGCTTGAAGTGAATGTTTCATCGCCTCCTGTCAAAGCGGGAAAAGACTGTCTATTCTCGTCTCAACTGGATGCCATGAAACTAGCGATTGTCTTTAAAGATTGTTTTAAAGATTAATTGAGGCAACTGAAAACTTTTATGTTTATTGGATTATGTATTTGCAATAAAATATCGTTTAGATTTGTTAGCGAAAATTTATAACGTCTTAATCAAAAGGTGATAAAATTAGCATAACACCAATTTTTATGAAATATTTTAAAGCTTCTTGAGCAGTAAATTTTAATATTTAGAAATAAATCGGCGGAACAAAGATTATCAAAAAATTTGATAACCTTTACTTCGCCGATGTAGATTTAGTTTTTACTAAAGAAAAAAATGTTGGCGACCCTACTTCATAACTTATATGTAGTACAATTTAACATTTTTTGTGGATACTGGTTCTTTTACCGGTAAGACTCTTCGGAAGTAGCAACACATTTGTTATTGACTTCAGATAGAATCCTTGTTCTATATGAAGTCTTACAGTGTGTGGCGGTGATCTTGGCTTCACATTGGCTTGTTTTCAACTTTAGTCTTAAAAAGAAAAGAAATACGATTACATATAATAAATAACATTAATAACAATATTCATATAAATAAAAGCTTGTTTATAAAAGCAACTAATAAATATCTAGTATAAAATGCGTTTAAAAACCTTGACTGGTCCGGACAGTAGTTATTTTAGGCGGTTTGATCAAGATACGTTAATATGTAATACCGCAGAATATCATAATATATTCGGGAACCACGGTATGTAACCACTTGGTTTCAAATGAAAATATTTTTTATGCCGAATTATAATTCGTAGCGCGATACGCTACCTTAATTGGAGTAATTTCAAGAATTTATCTTAATTTCGCGGATATGTAAATACCAAATAAAGCTCCTACCTTTGAAGATGACATAAGGTTTAACAACTCTTCATGTGGCTCTACATTACTGAGGTCATCAATGAATTATGAAGATGTAATCCACGTTTTCAATTTTTTTCTATCTTATAAGTACAATAGGATGTAAGCTTTGTCCCAGAAATGTTTCGAGTAATTCATAAAAATATACATATATCGTTCCATCATATTAGACTCAGTCAAATTAAACAAATGTTAATAAGTATCGTAATCTGACGCTCTAGAATAACCATTTCCGTTACAAAAATAATTTAACCAATACTTGAATCCCCTTATTTGTATCATGGAACTTACAACCATATCAAACGATTGTCGTCTCGTGTGCTTTTCGCCTTATTCAGGATTTCCTAAAATAAATAGTTGTAAAGCTCTCTCTATGCGCCCTTCACCCGAATACCGATCAAATTATTATGTCTAGAGCAGTCTGTATATATACCATAGATATATATAATTGAAATCTATATTGCATTTTTAAATAAGAATTATCATTTTCTTTATAAAAAATCGTTATATTTATTTTTTTTCATTATGTTATATATTTAGTCTCATTCTTGTCTTGCATATTACTTCTACAATCACTATGTTTCACATCTGCCATTCGTCCAGTGACGCCTTTTTATAAGTTAAATTAGTAAAATTATTAATTACGTTTTTGTATTCATATTACATCAATGATCTTAATTACTAAACACATACGGATTGACAGCAGAGTGTAAGTTCGCGTTGACCAAAAGCAACACACCTCTTCTTAATTTCACATCATTTATGTAGTAGTAGCGTCAGCAAAAAAACAAGTTTGAAAAATATATATTTATTTGTTGTTACGGATTATACATATATGTATATTTTAGTTTAAATGTTTTTACATATTACGGCATTACTCAGGAAAAGGTTTTTTTTTCTTATTAAAAACGTCATAATCTTTAACTCCATATAACAATTACTTCGTAAAGTCTTTTCTTTACCCATAGTTCTAATACGAAAAATAAACAAACAAATATCGCGAAAACTGAGCAACATTAAGTTGCAGCGTAAGTAATAATTTCAAACGTTTATGGCGATTACGTTGCCTTCGATACTTTTAGCTCATTTTAGGGCGATTGAGGAAGACTAAGCGCGGACAGGTAGTTCATACGAAAAAGGAAACAATCATTGCATACAGCGACCCAGTATTTTATATTTCTGGCCGGGTACCGGGTCATGACTATCATTTTGGGAGCACTAGTTTAGAGAAGTTTATTGTTTGAAGGTTGGCCGACACAATACCGATATATTTAACATTGACCCAATCTCATCGACATTGAGCCCATGAAACGTGGAAAGCTACTGAAAAAGATAAACAATTATTATGTTGTAATCGTGATTTTTTAAAATTATTATCGCTATATTAAATCGCTTAAACAGATGTTAGATATTTCATAAATTTGGATCTTCGCTTGTTAAAAAAAAACATTTTGTAAAATTAATTTTGCTTAAAAAAGCATATTTAATTTTAAAAATTGAGTTTTTGAGATGTCTTCCCACTGACTATTATTGCCTAAGCTGCTGGAGGTTTAATGATTAAGTAGTGGTTAAGACCACTGCTAAAACTGGTGTCAAACTGCTATTCGAGAATTCGGTAGCTATATCTACAGATATAGATGATTGAGTAGTAGTAGTATTGAGTTGATGATATAGTAGATTGTCAAAATAAAACCAAACGTACCAGTTACAAGCAACAAATTGGATCACTGAGCGAGAGCTTAATCAACTGTTCTTTAGCTTATCAAGACAAGGTGGTAACTTTAGCAACTTTTATTTGGGTGATTGTAGCCAATAGGTGGTCAATTTAAGACTTTTATATGTCGAATATAACAATGAAACCCAATAGATAAATTTAAAACAAAAAGACGTTTAATACTATAGGAACTACCAACTTCCTATTATTACGAAGGAAGAAAATTATACCAATTTGTCCCACAGCAACTAATTGTCGACTTCATAATGATAACAAGTATTTTTTATGCCAATTTAGTGAGTACGTTCGTAAATAACAGGATGTATAGTGACATTGAACAAGTTTCATATTCTTAATAATGACATGTGTAATACTAATAAATATGCAATCACAATGCGGCACGGATTTGTATGAGAATCATGGCGTCTCTAAAACATGAATCTAATCTCTGACTTTTTTTAAATTGGGTCCATATTAAAAAGAAGTACATAAGCTATGGAAATAAATGCTTCATAATTAAAAATAATTAAGGTTAAAACCTTGACATAACTAAACTTTAGGAACTTTATTATTCCACATTGGTTGTCATCATTCGAACGATGTACCTATTCATTGCCACTTCAGTGTGCTAATTTTGTCCCGAAGCTATCAAAATTCAATTTCTACGACTATTTTTAGTTCCACTTTTGGCCACTTTCGTATACATCTGTTCCGTTCACGAATTTCGTATACTTATGTTACCTAAGCGTATTGCTACTCATATGCTTAATCAAATAAATTATTACAAAAAAAACTCGACACGGAAAGAATAATTCAGAAACAAGAAATACAATTACTTATAGGTTACTTATTTACTTACGTACGTGATGCACGCAGTAGAAAAAGGTTAGTTAGTTAGTAAGGTAGGTTTTCCTGCATTTTTTGTTTGTGCCCGCTTTGTTCTTGTAATTTAGTATCCATGCCACATATAACACAAGAAATACTTAAAAAATAAATCTTCGAGCTTTTTACATAACTTTACTTTGCACGAATAATAACACAACACAAAAACGCATTTTTTTTATAATATGACCTGGTTAAAATTAAACGAGTTTTGGTTTTTGTTCTTTATACCCGACTGCGTCAGAAGGGAGGTAGGTACTTATTGTCTTTTTAGCGTATGTAGGTACCTGCGTATCAATGTTTAATCGTGTTTTTGTTTTAATATTTTTAGCAATGTAAGTAGTCGATGCATAAAATTAAATATTAAAAAAAATAATGGGATAAAAAAGTAACCAAGCAGATTATAGAGTAAGATCTCAGAGCCGCCAGATGTTCCAGACGTTCCGTTCTCAGAAATAAAATATATAAAATAACGTAGTGTTAGTATGTACTATGAGTGTATGCGTGCGTACCTGCTAGCTTGAGCCGGCGGCCAATTTACCGGTACCAGGTGCGAAAGGTAGATAAAACTATACTTACTTTTCTTATTTTCTCAGTGCTGATTTATATATCTATAATTATTTAGGTTATATAAGGTCTGGCGACTCTGGGATCTTACTCTATAATATTTTCATAACGTTGTAAATAAAGAAAACTACAGGTTCTATATATACTAAGTTATACTTATAAACGCAGTGTAACCTCAACATAAAATATAGTTTCATCAGTCTCCATTATGACACTACAATATGCACACAGTACAATTATACAGGAGTCGCGAAATTCGAACATAATCATATTTTCCAAACTATCTATGGTTAGACAAAGACTAGAGAAAAGGGTTTTGTCTTTGCCTCATTATATAAAATATATTTTTGCATTTGCCTCTCTTAGGTTTTATCATCTGTAAATCATAAAAACATACTAGAATAAAAACATACTGACATTCATCTGTCACCCTTTTGAGATCCCCTGGTGGACAAAGGCCTTCTCTTATGGGTTTTTTTCGCTAGTGCGCCTTGCATGAGTGGTGACCGCGGTAAGTATTAGTAGGACGAAGAAAGACGCTGGTTTCTTCTGTTCCTTATATGCAATTAGGGCATTCACAGGTAGTGAATGGTGCTACTTACGGCCGTCAAAACACGGCACAATTTAAATTACACTAAAGTTACAAAAGTATGAATCGGTTAATTCTTCAATATGCTATTCATTTGCACCTCACTGCATTGATAGTTCCATATGTAATGGTGAAGCGATTCAATGGAACGGACGTAACGGCTCAATGAGCTTAAATGACATGGGAATTAGTGATGCGTTACTTTCTAAAGGTCACGCCATAAATGTAATAAAAAGTAACTTGAGACTTAAATGCTCTATGCGTAATTAAAACGTAGTCGATATATGTTTTGAATTCTTAGAATCCTTCAATACTCGTATTGTAGTGTTCGGAAAAAGTTATTTTTACTAAATTGAATATGTGTTAAAAGCCATTCGAGAAAATTTCTTGACCTTTACTCATTGAGAGTAGAGCACTATCCCAAAAGCTGCGCGTTTTGAGACGTGCCAAAATTTCTTACAAATGGTAGTAGGTACTTCATTATAGGTGAAAAAGTGAACCGAATTTCTAATTGTTGTACCAAGTATGAAATACTATTTACCTAGTAAGTACGTAAACACTGTATTCGTTAACTATTGTTATATCAGCTGAACAGCTGTAAAATTTGTAAATATGCCTTTAAATACTCATCATATTTCACGTGAAGTGTGGTAGGTATGTAGAACAAAATGTGTTTATTTTAATATTATGGAGGTAGTTTAATAGTAGGAATATTTTAGTTGTATGTATCTGGGTCTCTCATGTGGAAGGTTAGGTGTTTAATCCCACGCGATGAGAAACTTTGTGAGTAAACCTATACACTGAAGAGTACTCTAGATAAGTTCTCAACACCAGATACGTATTTCCGGGATCAGAATCGAGTTACGGTACCACCTGCCTGTCGTAAAAGGTGATTAAAAGGTGGCTTCCAGGTTTGCGAGTACATTAGTAGATGTTCGAACCGTCCAGACGACGTCCCCATAAAGGATGACGGAATGTTTGATTGCATACAGTTGTTAAGATCAGATGATGGGCGGTGAGCCAAGGCGCTCACCTGGGTAGTGTCTGATGGGGCAACGAGCTCAGAGGGCTCCCGTTACGTTTCTTATACGATCCTGAAATCTTCTTCGCAGCGTCTAGGACGGCCACCAGGTACCTTGTAGAAGTTTTTCCTCAAGAAAAAAAATATAACTTCTCAAAAGTATATAAAGTTTACTAATCCGGACTTGGCTAAAATGGTCCTTCATGCAATAGGCCAACAATATGTTGATGATGATGGTAATGATTATCTTCAAGTATCTTCTGAGCATAGGCACATCAGAGAAATAGATACAGTAGGGATTTCCTATTAAAAACTCATTATAATCGCAATCGCAACCGTTGACAATCTTAACGATGCATTATATGTATAAAGTGTTATGCGGAAAACAGCTTAGCTACCTATTACACTAAAATATCTTTGTAATACATGGAAGTGTGAAGTATAAAACATTGTTGTATATAATGGAAATCATTTGTTAAGTATTAATATACTGTAATATAATTATTCGAGAGCATCTCATCAATTTCTCATTTATTAACGTTGCTTTTTTTATATAATCACTGATGTGTACATCTGTAACCAACTCCAAATAGAGCAGATTTTACCTGAATTGACCTGAAAACATACAGATGCGTTGCGTCCGGCACCCACATTCTTCCAAAAAAACGTATGAACTGCTTTGATTTTATTACTTTAAACAGGTACTTATACAACTGAAAT
>DWNE01010495.1:0-10316 GCA_018249875.1 Cecropterus toxeus
TCATCATTCAGATGCCTGTCTAGCCGGGAATCGAACCCGGGACCCACTGCGCGTTAGATCGGTATGGTAACCGCTCAGCCACGCGGGTCGTCAACGATGTGTTATATATGAATTACAATTCATTTCAAACCCTCAAAGTACGTCAAATTAAATGAATACATAATATTAAACATATACTTGTCGTTGTTAATTACTTATCATTTTATGTACCTTCTAGAAAAGGTTGCTGCGGTGCGTGCCTGGGATTCGGACCTTCGGACCCTCGATTGAGAGGCCGAGTTTCAACCATTAAGCTATCACTGCTCATGTATTAATTAAAGTTGTTTTTAATTCGATCGTGGATCAGCTCCATGTTGTATTAGTATTGCATCGTCATCCGATTTACAAATGCATGCATAATTTCAACTCAGTCGGATATCGGGAACTGGGTCAAATTTACATGGCAAGATTCCATTACAGACAGACACCATGACAGCTGTAAATATTTATCTAGAAAAACTATTAAAATAATTTGACAAGTGCGACTCGCACAAAACGGATTCCGTACCACTAAATTCTTATTTTTTATAGCATTTGTTTAAAATAGTACATGTATTGGAATTTTCTAAAATTTGAACCTATTACGGGCTCATAGGCAATCCCAAAGGCGGTAAAATTATCGGTTTCGCCTACTGATGGTTTTTTTTTTTTTATTTAATAACAACATTTTTTTTACAATAGCAGCCATACATCAGAGATTAAAGCTACTACTTTGAGGTAGAAATAGGTTTCTAACGCCGTCAGAAGAAAATTCAATAAAGAATATTTTGTTCTAATTATCTTAACATAAAACTTAACGCAAAAACGAGCAAATAAAAATCACCTCCAATAACAAATCTATCAAATACATTTTTAATTTGCAACGGAATGGAAAATTTTCTGGAATTTCCATAGCAGTAAAATATGAATGTATTTCATAACGACGCTCGTTAATTATCAGACTGAGGTAGGAAACGTGTAACGGAAATCAAAGTGTCACGTTAAGTGTTATTGCTTCTGAATGAATAATAACTTAGATGTTCTGATGCTGAGAATGGATTTTCTTTACATGAAGTAGTAAACGAGCATGCACTGGAGGTCCTTCAATTGGACGAAGAGACAACCCAGGACAAAGCGGCCTTGCGCAAATTGATAAGAAGACCCGACCCCGAATAAAGGAAAAAAGGAAGAAAGAAGAAAAAAAGAGTAAACGAACATGCAGTCCACCTGATGGTAAGTGGCTCCTGCCACCCATGGACTGCAAGCAACTTCATATAGAACAGGGGTTACAAAAGTACTGCTTGATGCTACCACGGCCACACCTATTTCTAGCGTGAGAAGTTCTTGCGTTTCGATGGAAGAGTAAGCTTGCCGGCTCACTTAAATATGAGGCAACCATCTTAGTCTTTGAGAGTAGCAACACAACAACTTCAAATAGAACCCCTGTTCTGTACGAAGTTGTTTATAGATGTCCATGGATAGCAGTTACCAGTGCCATTAGGTGGACTACACGCTCGGACTATCAGAAAAGGAAATCTTTATACCACCATGCATTGCTTTATCCTGTTCAATTAAATTCACGTAATTAATTCTAATCTATTGGAAAATTACAGTCATTAGCATGACCAAACATTATCACTTCAATGCACTAATTACAGCTACAAAGCAATAGTAATATTGGCAGATCAGGAATATCTCTAATTGCCTATTACCTACAAGTAAGTCTACTATGACCTACTAGGAATTTATGTGATGTGTGAATTAGTGTTATAAGCCGGATTTGATGACTTTATTGAGAATAAGCCTGTTCAATACAATAATTCGTAGACAGTAGAACCAATTATGGATAAACGGCTGAAAACACCACCGCCATGTCTTATTTGCCTTATAACATACGATACATAACGAACGCGCCATATGTATATAATGCGGGATGTCACGGGATATTAGAATCTCACTTTTCGGGATAGCAATTCCTATGCCATAAATTCAAGGGTCAGAGAAACATTTTAATCCCAGGCACGTAATTATGTTTTATGTCATATAAAATTAATTATCACTTGTGGCAGTGAAGGGAAACATCGGTATGAAACCTACGCACGAAGGGTTTAAAAAGCAATGACTAGCGCAGTGGACTATGGCCTACACCACTCACGCAAAAAGGAGACCCTTGCCTAACATTGGCATAATAATAGATTGACAACGACTACAATAAACGGTTACATTGATAAAACGTATATGTATGTGTGTATACGTACATAAGTTGCGTACCAATAGTTGCGGTCGCCATTTTTTTAAAATTATATAGCCTATGTCACTTCCCAAACTGACAGACGATTCTAATGATATGTCATACATCACAATCCGTCAAACCGTTTGGGCTGTAGCGCGTGCCAAGGAAATAGACATAAACAAACAAACATACATACATACGCTCGAAAAACATTACTCTTCTTCTATCGCAGTCGGGTAAAATAAAATATGTTCACATAATACAACGAATTGTATTTTCCCCGCTTTCCCCTTGAAGTCGGTTTAAAACAAATATTTCAAGTACCTAAAGTATTAAATGTGTTTACCTCAAATTCGTGTATTTAAACACTTTTTCCTTTCGTTCGGCATCCGTCAGGGTCGACAGTGATTAATGGCCGCTTCCTTTTAAATGCTTTTTGTTTATAAACCAACCGATTATTCATTGGCTTTGTTTAATCTTTTCAGCTATGAAGTTCGCTGGTTAAATAGACATGAAATATGATAACCTGATTCGTTATGATTTCGATGTTATATTTGTTTCTGAATTCTTGATTGAAGGCAAACTGTGCGCGGTCAACATAAGAATAAAGTTTTATTGAAATTGTAACAAACGAATTTGTATGCTATAGACTAATGTTATGGGGAAATTGATTAATTTTGTTATTAGACGGCTTGAGTACCTACCCGGTAATTTTCCTTATTTCTTTATTAATTATGATCAGCCTCATTTGAAAGACTACGTGATGTCGGCGACAAATATCGCACGGGGATAATAAAAAAGACCCAAAACGATATTTTCATTAGGTGGAAATAGTAAAATCGTGGAATGTCACGTTTTAACTTTATCTTTTGAGTAAGACGTTTTAAGTATTTAACAATTTTTCAAAAATATGAACTCGGCCTCGTTCTTACTGTAAGATGTGTTGCTACCCCCAAACATTATTTGTAACGTTTTGTTTATTTTTTATCAGATTGAAATAGCAAACGATCCTGCAGTCTTGATGCTAAGTGGTGAATGGACATCTGCATGTAGAGCAGGAGTTCAACCTGAAGTTGGTCACAGATGCGTTGCTACTGACTAAGGCGGCCACGCAGTGTTCCCAACCTGTTGCCAGGCAATTATCGTATGTCAGGCGTTAAAATTATCGTATTTTGCATCAAATTATCGTACAAGTACAATAAAAACACTATATTGGTACCTATAAGTGAATTTACTTTTACTTTTTAAAATAATGTTTTGGCAGATTATAAATAAACTAATTAACTTAAGAATCATTAATATATTGAACAATATATTGGTACCTTCAACTTTTTGACAACGATTTTTTTGTGCTTCGTTAAGTACAATTTTTTTCACGGTCTGCACATTTGGCATTTTTGCTACCGAAAACAAGTGTTCTCATAATATTTGGCGACCAAAATAAAAAAGATCATCTCTCAATTATTATATTATGAACAACGTCTCCTCAAAATAGGCAATGTAACGTCATATATAAGTGAGCCAACAACCAAAACTTCCACCAAAACTACTTTACGTTAAAAAAGATGTGGCGATGGTACCTCAACGATCAAAGAACACTGGTTCTATCACCTGATATACTCTACCACAGTATGGTACGCGCTAGTGTCAGTGACCAACAAAAAGCGTCTCCGCGCGCAGCAGACCTTGTCCCTAAGCTGTGCTGGGGAGGGACCTCAAGGTGCAAGCCTTGGATGAGTTTATGGCCCGGTTGGCGCGCCGTATGTACGAGCGCGCTAATAACTGACCACACGCTCATCTTAGAAGGGCGCCCGCCCCCTCGTGAGCTCGTGGGACAGGTGTCTCCCGACCACCAGGGGATCTAAGTCTGCAGCAGCGGCATAGTGCGGCCACTGAAGACGCAAACCTGCAACGCTGCCTAACGGTGGCAAACAACACCGGTGGACAGTGCATCCACTGAGGGAATTGCCAGGGTAAAGAGGGGTTCCTCGAGGCCCGCAGACCTTACGCCATACGGCGACGCCACGACGCGGCATAGGACGACTAACAAAGTCAAAAAAAATACTCTACCACAACGAAATATCCAACCAAAATCATTATTTTGGGGTAAGCACATTTGCTTACCCAAACCCAATAGACGTAACGTGTCGCCGCTCAAATCACAAGAGTATATTAATTACTATTAATATTATCAACAGTTTATAAACTAAAATAGATATTCAACAAACAAGCACCGTTGAAACAATTAGTGGGATCGGTTAGTTAGTATATTTGAAATAGTTTTGTTTCCGGAATTTCTTGTTTATTTAAAGATCACTGAAATAGAATCGTTGGAACGACCTTTAATGCTTATTTCTTGTCTGAAACTATTCAAAGGTATTGTTTTATTATTGGAATATGTACAAAATACAGGTAATAGTATTCTCAAACTATTTAAACTCGAATAAAACAAATGAACACATAGCTTTGAAATTACATTTATACTTAAAACTCCATTCAAATATTTTCTTATAGTATACACGCTGACTTGTAGATATAAGTCTAAGTTGACGAATACCCAGACCCAGAATACAGATTTCTAAATTAATTAAAAGGTGCTTGGACAATTATGCTTTAGCCGAGGAGATATCACCTCTACCCATTTTTCTAGCGCAAAGTAATTCAGCGTTAAGGTGAAACGGTGTGAATGTTGACTTAGTTGCTTAAGAGGCGACCATCTTATTCTTCAAGAATATGAACGTGCCTGTGATCGTCTTAAGAGTCTTAAGACATATCTGGAGTTGTTACAGAAATGACTAATTGGTAATAAGTATTTAATTTAATATGTAATGAGTACCGAAAATTTGCGGATTTTAATATTTTCATTGACAATATTTCGACCAAGTTGCATGGATCGTAGTCACGACGAAAGCATCCTACGTCTGACACATTTTTTTTATAAATTTGAAGTAGCAAACGAGCTAGCAACCCACATGATGGTAAGTGGTTTCTGCCGCTCATGGAAATTTGTAAGCAACTTCATATAACTTCATATAGAACAGGGGTTCTATATGAAGTCTATCAAAGATGCGTTGCTACTCCCGAGGACTGAGATGGTCGCCTCATTTAAAAGAGAGCCGGCAACCACATTCTTCCACCGAAACGCAAGAACTGCTTCACGCTGGAAATAGGTGTGGTGGTGATACTTCCCCGGTCGAACTACATTGGTTTTACCACCTGGCAAATTCTTTCGTTCTTATTTTTTTGGTTTCATATTATAAACGGTACTAACGATATCCTATGTATTTATAATTGTTGTATGTTATAAAAGGTGGTAGAACTCTTTATGGTTCAACTTCGGAAACACCATCGCCTCATAAACACAACAATAGCAGTATTACGCGCTGCTGTGTTCTGCTTTTATGGGTACCGTAAAAGAAGCATACTCATCCGAGGCGTTCTAAGTTAGTCGTCAGGGGTAGCAACGCATTTGTAGCTAACCTTAAGCAAGGCTGATTTTCCCAAGGCTCAATTACAGATGTGCATGGGCGGCTGAGTCCAATGAGTACCCCTTACATAAAAAGGCATCAATGCCGCGATAATACAAGAATTAGCCTATGATCATTTTTTCTGACATAATTAAGTATTAAATTGAGTTTATACATTTAATTCAATGTACTAACTCTAATTAATAGTTAATTCCTTTTATCTTACTTATCAAAATGTTAAGCAAGCTAGCTAAACATCGTAATTACCTATTTATCTGTTTCTGAATTAAAGTAAAGTTAATAATAAATTATACATCTTAAACCATGAAAGAAAGAAGTCTAGAATCTAAGCAAAAAATACGTTAATCCTTGAAATTGTTATTCATAATGAGATCGTTATTGTATAACATTTTTAACGTTAATTATTAAATAGTTATATTAACTTTATTCAATTACTTACAATTATTTTTACTATAACTATAGATATTAAATTTATTTTGAAAACAATATAAAAATATTAAGTATTATTTTAACGGATGATGCAGTGAATCTACCGCTCTTTTGGTCCTTTATATATTGTTAAAAAAAATTAAAGCTGTACCTAACGATATGGCAGCTGGACTGACTGTAGAAATGTAGTCGCTGTCGTCCATGGACATATGGAACACCAGAGAAGTGATTCGCCGAATTTGAATTCTGATTCAAATTAGCTCTTTTGCAACTTTCTTGAAGAACTCTCCCACTTCCTCCCCAGTTGAACCTTTCCGGTACTACCTGTCCTTTCAATTTGTCTGCTACTATGCCTTCACCTATGTATGTATTCGTCAAAAATAAATCTGATCTAATCTACACATAGTATAACTATATCAAAAATAACTTCCACAAATTTATATGAATGTCAACTAAAACAAACATTTCGCTTGTGGCGTTTTCCGGAATAAATAGTGTTTATTTATAATGAACTACAAATAACGTGTTGACATGATACGTTGGAACAATTTACTGGCTCGCTTCATTATGAACAAACTATGTAAATTATTCAAACATGTTTAAACATAGCTTCTGTTTTAACAAGAATGTTGAATGATTTATTACTGTTGATTTAAAGCTCAGTTCCCTATCTTTATTCTATTCTTCGTATCTTTCATATGATTTTTGTCTCTTTGGTCATTTTGTTAACTTATTTGGATGTAATAAATAAAGAGGCATATCGATACAACTCTCAAATAAAACAAGTGGTAGAACTCGATTTAATAACCTCTGAAGGTTCCATTTCCAGATCAGTTTCTGCAATGAATTTCTTTTATATCAGGAAATAAGTATGCGTATTCTGGTTTGAGGTATATGGTAAGCTAAACATACATTATAAGTATGTCCGAGAATTTCTAAATTTTAGAGGTAGGAACGCATCTGTATCGAATCTTCTTCTTCTTAGGTGACTCTACAGCTAGTATGGAGGTTAGAAATCAGCACATTAAAGATGGTCCTGCCTAAGATCGCTGAAACAGAAGGTTTCATACATAAGTCGTGTGATTAGACATGAGCAATACGAATCGCTCTAATTTATTATAATGCGCAAAGTTGTCCAAAAGAAAAACATCGGATGGTGATAGAAATCGTGGCTACGTAACATGAGGGAGTGGACCGGAACGGAGAGATTGCCGCCGTGCAAACATAAAAAAATGAACTGCATACTCGCTTCCTTTTCATTTCCATCAGACGAACTGACCTAGATAGTATATCGTTTAACTCGAGATAGTAATAAATAAGACAAAAAATGACCGATATCTTCGCAAAACGTGAGCTTCTTCATTCAAGCAATAATTATTTTTCATTGTATTGTCATCATTAACTTTTACGGTTGTTATTAAAAATCGAATGTATTGTTTGCTTTTATCTTACCAAAAAATATAGTTTCATCGTTTTCGTAATAATATATCAGACTATCAGACGTAAAAACCATAGTGTAGCGTGATAGGGTCATAATACAAAAAATGTAATAATTTAGAAAATCATATTTTATTTAATTTTTAATCTGAAAAGAAATATATTCTGGCCAACCACTTTAGTGCTTCATGTAACATTAGGTTTTTATTTACAGTCATCACAGTTGTTGTCTACCCATTATTGTCTCAATACTGGAGACGAGTATCCTTTCAGATTGAGAGTCAGGCTATAGTCCACCGCACGGGCCAAGTGCGACTTGGTGAACTTCGCACACTTCTGAGAACTTCTCGTGTGTGTTGGTTTCCTCGCAATGTTTTCCTTCACCGTAAAGCAATTATAATTGATTTGTAACATAATTTTAGAAAAACCAGTGGTGCATGCCGGAGAAACGAACTTCGGACGCTCGATTTACCCGTTAATAGAATCGTTCAAAAACTAAATAATCTCTCGATAAACCGCATACATATTTAAATTAAGTCACTTATCAATATATACACGCTAATTTCCGAAATTGCTCAACTGATTTAAATTCAAGTCTACATATAAGTTTGTATGATTGGTTTTAGCTTGAAAGATTGATGATCCGCGTGGCGAAGCGGTCACCACACCGTTCTGACAAGCAGTGGGTTCTGGAATCGATTGCCGGTTAGGCTGATGATGAATTCAGATTTCTGTTTTGAGTGTAGGCGTTTGTCTATTTGTCTTTGTACTTGTTTGTGGTATCCTCAACAGCAGAAAAAATCCTACTGTGAGTCTATGGGCGTAAAATCTCTATTATTATTATAAAGATACTTTTAGGGACAATCGATGGCATTTTCCAAGATCTATTTGTGACTTTCCTACGTCTAGGCTTTCTGGTTTTTCTACAAAAATGTAGTTTTTATACGCTATGTTTCTGTAAGCAAAATGATTGACAGCTCACTGATAATGTCCTAATTAAGCTACTACATCTACTAATACACTATCCACTATTTTTTTCCATATATAAAGACTATGTACCAAACTTTACATGCCAGTTTATTAGTTCTATATTTAGTATATGATTAAGTATCTCATTACCGTGCATCACAAATGTGTTAACACAGCGAGCCTTTGCCTTTAATCAATTGACCACAGGAACCGATAGGAATGTGTTATTACGTACGAGCATAATCACGTTCGGTGGTTCGAGTAGGAATATGGTACGACATATTGGAAACTATCTTATTAATGTACTGTTTGATTGAACGTGAGTAATGATACGGGACTGATTGAACTGATTGATTGGTTTCCGTGAGCGACATAATATATATTAAAGGCAATTATGCTAATTATCGTCATTATTATAGGTTGGATATAAATAGATTGAGACATTAAGAACAGGAAAGGAGACATGTTAAAATTAATAAAAGAAAAAAATACAGACGAATTGAAAGTCGAACTCGCGAATTAAGGTTCCTTCAATTAAAATTTTGTGATGTTCTTAAAAATTTAAGGTTTTCGGATTTTTTTCCTTATATATTTTTTATTTTTGCCTTATATCTGTGTTATAAGACGCTGCTTTGTACCAAATTTCAAGATTCTGTGTTCATTGGAAGTACCCTGTAAGTTTTGATTCCCTTGCGACTTTCGAAAATTTGCGGCATAAACGACTGTATCTTTTGATTACGTTGGCTGAGAAATTTCATTTTTTCACAGCTCTAAGGGGCAGTAGAGCTCCATATAAATTCATATGGAATATATTCTTGTATTCAGCTTCATACTTGTAGGCTGAATATTTATTTTCTTATACTTCCATAAAAGTAAAAGTAGTTATAAATGTAAAAGCAAGAAGTAAGAAAAGAACCTATTCATGCATAGTTATCTAAATCAAAATCGATTAGAGTTAACTGGTTAATTTGACCTTCACATACTCGCTAAGTAACAAGGTAAGTTAAATAAAAGCCTGTAAAAAGGCTGTACTATCTAGCCTACTCTAATTGGTTGGCGGTTCTAATATAATAAAAAAGTTCCGAGTGTCTGTGTATCGCGTATTTTCAAAAATTTTAAAAGGTTTTATAATAAAAAAATGTAATATTTTTTCATTTGTCTGTTTATCTCCCTATTTATCTGTAAAAATAAAAGTTGAAACTACAGAATTGAACTTAACGAACTGTAATGAATTGGGATTTATAAAATAGCTTATAATAGAGCTTAAAATCCATCTTGTGACTAAACATAAGTATTTACGATATACAAGATTATTGAAGTAAAAATATTTAGGCGCGTTAAGCACTTTTTGGGTGAACAAAATCATGGAAGTCGCGTCATCGTCACCGAACTCCGTTCACCTCTATCGGCAATCCCCAAAGACTGCCCCGTTTAGGGTTCCGTACCCAAATGCTAAAAAGGGAACCCTATTACTGAGGCTCTGCTGTCCGTCTATCCGTCTGGCCGTCCGTCCGTCTGTCCGTCTGTCTTTCACCAGGCTATATCTCATGAACCATGATAGCCAGTTGAAATTACGATAAAAAAAGAATCAAATAAATATTTAAGGACGCTTTTCTACACTCTTTCTACACTCATAGCCCCACACTAGGATTTCCTCCTGTGTCGGGGTGCCATGGACACACAAAGACGAATACACAAACACCCAGACCCAGAACAGAAATCTAAACTCATCATTCAGATGC
>DWNE01010496.1:0-10314 GCA_018249875.1 Cecropterus toxeus
ATAAAAATGGTAAATAAAGATAAATGTACTCTTAATAACCATAAAATTCCGTCGAAATAATAAAAAAAACCTTTAAAAAGCTGCTTAAATTTCCATAAATACTTACAAAACGGTATTTTTTAGTTTTTTTAACATAGCCACGAGTCTTCGGTAAGTTTCAAAGGTTGCATGAATCTCACTGACGCAGACTTTGTTCAACTTATTTACTTCACAGCGCACCCATTAGGTAAATGACCGTGCTTATTGAAACAGCAATCAAAAGAAGACCTAACTTTGTAACATTGCCGACGTTCAGAAAGAGTGGAATAAATTGTAGATGTAAGTTTTTGCGCTCCATACTCCACTTTCTTATTTGGCGTATTGTTTTGTACAATAAAAGTTTTGGCACGTACACTTCGTTCAACTGGATTTTAGTACTTTATTTGGACAACGTGACGATACAAATGTATTTTTAGTGAAGGGAGTATTGAGAGATTGTTAGCATAGTCTCTTATCCATTTAGAAAAGTTACACTAAACAGAAATAGTTAAAAATACGAATAAATATCGCGTAGTTATCATCCCACTGTAGATACCTATGAGCACATGTCTCCTATTAGTGTGAAGGGTTTTGGTCATAGTCCTCCGGTGGGGACAAGTGCATATTAGTAGTATTACAGATTACCCTTTGAGAACTGCTGTAAAAGCTCGGGCTCGGAAAAGATTCCGGATTACGGTGTTTTCCATCACAATGAATGTAATAATTAAATTTTTTAACTCGTACATAACTTCGAGAAATCTCTAGGCTATCACTGTTCACTATATTGCATAATTACTGCGTAGTAGGTATATAAATAACGAATTTACAGTAACATTGAAAATATGTCGTTTAAAAATACGAGTAAACTAACAAAACACGCTTTTTCACTTGTCAAAATGAATTATATGAGCCCAAACTTGCGGAATTAAGTAGTCACAGAATGGATACACTATCTACTTCTTGGCATCATCATCAGATCAGCTCCATATGCCCAATTATTGCATTGTTATCCAAACTTATACAAACATTTTTACACACATTAAAAGTAGGTGACTTCCAAGCTTCAATAAATTATTAACTTGTTAAATACGAGTGAAGTTAAAGTAAAGCGTGTCAAAATAAGATTAGCGGTGCTAACATTTATTAGTACAAAATTACGCACCCATTTAATTTTATGACCATTGCTCGTAAATAGATTTTGCACATTGTAACTTGTTTACGTCCTATAAATCCAATTCGGAATGCAAATCCATCGATTGCAGTTTTTAACTCCATCCATTCGTACATATCGGTGTCCCCTATAGTGATCTGTTAATTTGTTATTGATTATATTGCCTCATCTCAATCTCATTAGGTCTGGATGCTATATTCAAGACCTCAATTGTATTAGAACCTTTATCTTTATAGCTCGGCATCAGAATAGAAATACGGTATGTATGTTCTGTTCATCGTAAGTAGCGACTAAACTAGGGCTTTCGGGCTTACGGGCGGCAAGAGCAAGCTCGAGCTGTCCAGCTAGTGACTGGACGGAACACAGTATGTGAGCATACTGACGTAAAAACCTGAAGGTGCAGAATGAGCGTTAAGTATCGCCGAGAAGAGCCCGACAGAATCACCGCCCTCGGAGGATTCTAGTTGTATTCTAGTTGTATAAGTGTTGAAGATCCCACAATCTCGAAGACCTGCCTCGGCGCTATGTAAGAGTACATAGCGCCGATGCAGGTCTTCGAGACGGTTTACTTAGATGGATTCATGCCTCTTACCAATAAAACAATCGATACTTTTGTGCGAAAAATCGATTCTTCGTACGTAGATATCAGATCGTCATCATTACTTATAACCGACTTTAATCTGGAGTCATATTGAGGATGGTTGGATGGATGAAAATATATCAGAAATGTTGTTGACCAAATGCATTGAATTACATTGAATCAAGGTCTTCCATTGATTGCATTAGAAAGTTCATTTTTTAAGCAAGAATTTGTATTTAAGTTTTAAATAAATATTGAACTATAATAATATAACTTATGGGGAAGTATAATGATTTTAAAATAAATGTATAAACAAAAAAAAATGATTAAGTTGAGTCGTCGTATAATGCTTGATATTTAAGAAGAATAAGATGGAAAATGTTCGTAGTACCTAATTATATTTGTACAGAGGTTTTAGGGGAAAATGAAATGTATATAACACATACTATTTTGAGAAGTATGGCTGACAATAGGATTAAATTGTTATACACTGTCCAGTTACATATATCAATACCATCTGGGGGAACAAATAATTATTTTACGTAGTCTTGATATTATGTATATACGTAAAATAGAGGGGATCATCTGAATTCCTTACTACGATTAGTTGTATCTTATTTAACATAAATAGGTATATACAAAAATTAATACACAAACATAAGATATATTTTTTTATCATTGAATTAGCAAAGCATGCAGTCCTCCTAATGGGTAGTTAGAACCGTCCATAAATATCAGTATCTCATTCCATGTGCATTAGGGATTTTGTCCAAAACTAGTCACTGATGCGTCGGTACTCCTAAAGACTATGAAGATTTTCTTATAGGAGGAACGCGGAGGAACAGATGGGGTGGACGCTGCGTGGGTCGTAGTTCATTTAACTTTTTATACATCTCATTTCTATTATATTTCTATCCTCTTGGATCAATCGTAGGTGGCAAGTAAAGAAGTTAATTATTCCAGGAAATAACAGGATTCTTCCTATAAAGTAAGTACCAATACTTGAAGCTAAATTAATATTTACGAGGAAAACCTATTTATAGAAAAGACGATCCAGATTTTTTAATGGATATGAATTATATTCAACAGCATTACGATTGCATTCATTCGATTTGTTCAAACAAGATCGCTTGTGAAGATCGCTCACCTCTTGTCAATCACTGCCCTTAGTTGAAGAGATCTTATACGTGAACGGAATAAATTGGTTACTCGTAAACCTAAAGTATACACATTTCAGTACGAAACATACGCAAAACGTAAAGTTGTTAAATTGGTTGAGAATTATCAGTGAAATGTCATCCAATCTTGCTTCATATTATGATCAGTGGTCAGGTAATAATGAGTTTCGGGAAAGCTACTTTGGCAAAGGGATATCTCCCGCCAAGTTAGGTGATCATGCCTGGGAACGGGCGTGCTCCAACAGTCTCTCTACGGAACTTGTATATATGCAGAATATTGAGAAAACTTCAATAGCGTCATTCAGATTACAGTGGCGTCATGTCTTGATGAGTTGTGGGAGTTTTTTTTTTATATAAATATTAAGTAGCAAACAAGCAAGCAGCCCACCTGATGGTAAGTGGTTACCGCCACCCATGGACATTGGTAAGCAACTTCATATAGAACAGGGGTTCTATATGCATGCAATTACGTTAGAAATAGGTGTGGCGGTGGTACTTCCCCGGTCGAACTACGTTGGTTTTACCAAACCGATTAATCCTAACATTAATAATCATGCCTAAGAATCAAACATTAAAATCTGTGTCATGGTAGTAAAATTCTTTATGCAAAGTATTCACCGATATTACTTCTCTAGGAACCCGTGTCTAAGGGGTAAAAACAGAAGCCCATTACTAAGCCTCCACAGACTATCCGGCCGTCTGTCACAGAGCACTATCTTTAACTGACAGTTCTTGAATTGTAACAAACGAGCCTATAACGCGAATTGTAATAAATCCTTGATTTTTTTTCAAATCGTGTAAAAAATGGGTCGGTAAAAAGTCAAGGCTTGGTTTACTGTAATTACAAATACTAAAACTTAAAAATAAAGAACGTTCCCATGGAAAAACCGATATTTGTCGGCATTTTCCGCTGTTCCGCGTTACAGCGTTTATTTGTTGACTCATAGTAAGTTGTTACTAAACATTATTTGAAAGCGTATCCATAGCAACTTTTACAAGTACTAGTGGTGGTATGGTAGGGTCTGTGTGTGAATTTGACTAGCACTTGGCCATTATTTGATACTAAACTCTCCATGTGTATTTGGTAGTAAAAGGCTTTAACACAATTTTAAGCCGCATTATTTTAGACACATATATATAAAATACCAACCCGCTTCGGTTATATTTACCATAAACTATCTGTGCGCCAAATTTCAGCGAATTTTCGCATTTATAATATTAGTAAAATAAAATTAATTAGTATTTAAGTTTACTTTATGCATACATTACATTACATGTAAATAACTTATCAAACGAAATAGTCGCAGTTTTCAATTTCTTTTTATGCCAACGACAAGATTCGTAAAGCTTTTTTTTTGCTCTCTCACTCTTAGGAAAACCATAGGTATGTGAGATATAGTTTGAACCGACTGCGCTTCTAGAGATTGCAAATCAATTTTCCACTTTTTGCGAGATAAGTAGATTAATACTTGCATTGGTACAAAACGTATTTTATTACTTACATATTCTTAGTTGTAATACTAAACAATTTTTCTAAAAAATAATTTGTTCACACATCGTTGCTCTAAATAGGCGCATCGATGCTATCAAGTGTTGGTTTTGTGTAACCGAGTTTCACTAGTTCATCGTAACATAGTCCAAAGTTTAGATAAGCTTTTAACACTCGCTTAAGCTCTCCGTGATGTGGTTTTACAATGAGTTGTCCCATGCGAAAGCTCCAGGCGTTATAGATGGTTTATAATACGTCTAAAACCTTCATCCGCGTTCTACAAACATGGGTGAAATTGTTCATCAATTGATGATGAGATTTATTGATTGCGATTTGAAATTATTAACGGAATTTGTGGCAAAAATATTTCTGAAACATATTTACTACATTGAATTAGAATTTGAAAACTTGCTGTTTGTAAAAATATTCTTAATAACTCAGATTTAGTCCTGTAGCTTTGATTAATATTCTCAGATCTGTAAATATTTATCATTAAAGTAGGTTATCGAAAGATAGGTTATCGGAAGACAAAAAGCTGTTACTGATTATTTACATTATTAAGGCTGTATTAAATATCAATTCTCAAGTAGCCACCGTGGTAGATTGTCGCTTTTCATTTTCAAATATATATGCCCAGCCGTAGGATAATAATTAATGAAGAATGATATTCCATTTAATTATTATTCTAATATGATGGAAAACATTCCATATAACGTTACACAGATTAAGTGAGATGAAATGATAGATATACCGTTACGCTGTATTTCATATTGGGCCGCTTGTAGACATAATATTTATTATAATGCGAGGAACTTAGAGCTCAGGGACACAGTGGAAACAAAACCGATATACGGTTATTCCCTGACAGCTGAGCTCTTAGGTGATTGTGGCGGAAACTTTTATCGGATGTCGAACGTGCGCGAAATAGCGATTCCCGCGAGCTCACCTGCTTACATCGACACAGGCAA
This sequence comes from Cecropterus toxeus, assembly GCA_018249875.1. Lineage (NCBI taxonomy): Eukaryota > Metazoa > Arthropoda > Insecta > Lepidoptera > Hesperiidae > Cecropterus > Cecropterus toxeus. The sequence goes on from DWNE01010496.1 coordinate 5,405, forward strand.
CTGGAAGCGCTTCAAACTTTACGATTAGAGCTCTGAACAGCTTAACAAGTTTTTGGGATTGGAAATAAAAATAATGCACGCTGTGACCCCGTTCCATGAAAAAAGCAATCGCACTCTGTACAGGCGCATAGCGACTAAATTCAGCATAACTTTGTAAATTTTTGTTTTTTTTTTTTTTATGGTGCTACCTGCTGCTCTACGTAAATTATTATTAATATTGAGACCCCATAATCAAATAACTTGTACATCATAACTGCTATGTCGAAGAATTGCTACGTATAGAATGGTTTTCGATATATTAATTATCAGTTCAATATAATTGTTGGTTAAACTAACTTTTTATGCTCTCGTCACTTTATTATTTTAAAAATTGATCTTTACCTAGTATTAAACATAATTTATTGTTAATTATTATATTTAGTAGTAGTATTATATGTAGTACCTATATGTGTAGTAGGAGTATTACAGTAGTTTAGTAGTTACAAAGATAACTAAATGTATATACTATATTAATCTGTTTTGTATTAAAACTACAGTCTGTAACGAACAGAAAGGATAATATTAGGATCCTTAAATAAATAATTCCTTGCATAATAAATCACAATTTATGAATATTAATTTACTAAATATTCACCTTCAATCTTGGCCATTTCAGTAAATCTATTTCTCTCGTAGCTTTTAGCCGCTCGATCCAAAATATTCTGGCTTACGAGATACGATACCAATAATATGTCATTCTTCATATAACTTGATATAGTTATGCTACTAGATAATTTGACGGATGCAGTTAAAATTAACATTAGATTAAAATGTTTTAATACATTAGGATCTATATGTAACAATTTAGTAAGAGTTCAATATCTTTTACCGTTAGTTTGTCTACAGATTTTCCAGTTTTGGTAGCCTTTGATGAAACATTTTTTAACTTTCGAGTTAACAAAATATGAAAAGCTCGTTGAAATTGTATGATTTTTTCATGGTACAATATTGACCACTGTGCGAACATTTATAAATATTGTCAAAGATAAAAATTTTGACATAAAAAGTTGGTAATATATTGTCATTCTATCAGTAATTCAGTACAGAATTTGCATAATTGATTGTGACAAATCGGATATGTTTCTTATGAGGTTTTTCAAAGGTGCAGTGTTTACATACTCGGAACGGTAAGAGTAAAGTAAGGTCTGTTGTATTGAAGATGGCTGCGATACTAAAGCTTTCACAAAACAACCTCAGAAATTAAAAAAAAATGTGACCTCGTGTTATACGTTATATGTACGAAAAACACAACCTTCGTTCTAACGCAGTCGGGTAAAAATAAGCACGTCACTAAAAAGAGCGGATATTATCAAACATCTAAACAGATCTTATAACTGTAGCTACAAATAGTCTAGATCAAGTTACCTTTAAGCGAAAAAAACTAAATCAAAATGGTTTATGCGTTTGATGCTTTAAAATTAAATAGCATCAAAATAATTAAACTTTTAACAACGTCTTTTGCGACATAAATTCAAAATACATTTTAAATAGGCGCTATAGCATTTTAACCTTTATTTTCTGTTGATTTATGAGTTAGAAATTTCCTTATAAATAGGTCGTGTAAATTATGAATGTTTTGAAACAACAAATTAGCCTCTAAACACTCTCACCTAGTAGTAATTACTTGTTCAAGGCTAATAGTTATTTAACACACTAGTTACGGTCACTGCTCAATGTTGTATAGCTATTTGGTTTGCCCAGATTTTAGTTGTGTGGATAATAATAATGTCTAGTTATTTAACACTAGGATAAAAGAAACAAAAATATATTTTTACTCTCATATTACGTTAAAATTAAGTACATATATATAAGTACACTCCATTATACACATATTATAATATCACAAAATTTATTTCACTTAAAAAATGTTTAACTTTGTAACTATAAAATCTTTATGTTTAGAGTACATATCTATGTTAATATAGTTAGTATCATTAAATTGTAACAATGGATATTTTGTACAAAAAATAAATAACGAAGTTTAAAATAAGTCATAGATATGAAATCATTCATCCTCGAATGCAATTTTTTTCCGAAAAAAAGGGTTTGTTTATGTAATGGTATAATTAATAAAATTCATGGCCGGAAAATTGTGTAGTGGTTAAACTATTTAAAACGCATATCAGTAACGGTAACTAATTAACTTATTCATATAATAAAAATTAAACAGAATTAAGTAGTGCTCGTAAAAATATTATTAAAAATAATTATAGGCTCGCGTAGTTCATATGATTTACTAAGCTTTTCATTGAATATTATATCATGATAACAGCCTGTTATTAATTATATTGCGGGTAGTAAAACACCATTAAACACGTACATTACAAAATTACCAACGAGTAATAGACCCAAACATAACAAATACTGATTAGTTTTATTAAGCTCACAGACATAATTAAAGTAAATAACTAGAAAATTAGATTTCAGAATAGTAGTGTTCACAAAATCTAGAGTTAAATTTTATTGCTTGCAAAGTAGTAAAATAATTATGTTTGCAAAACTGTTTCGTGGTTTCTCATAGAATCATTTTTTCGGAAAAAATGTCGATATGTAATTCTTTCGGGCTACTGATCACATTTATTTTGCTTTCTAGTTGCGTAGACATTCAATTTTTGGACCCAGACTATCAAATTTAATCGAAATGAAGTCTATATTTATCTTAATTATAATCTAAGATAATATCAATCTATGAGTAAACTATTTACTAAAATTCTGATTTTTTAATCTTTTTTCTTCCCCTAAATCAGGGTCATGTACAACGGTAAAATGTATTCTATGTGTTAATCCGTGCTATAATCTATCTACATGCGAAATATATTTAACTAAATATACGGATACTTAACATGGTCAACTAGAAGACAAGCATTTTAAAGTATAATCATGATACATTACAAATATAATTTTCCAATTGGTAGAACCAGTGTAGATCGACCGGGGAAGTACCATCGCCACACATACAAATATTTCTAGCAGTTCTTGCGTTTCGGTGGAAGGATGTGGTTGCCGACTCACTTATACATGAGGCGCCACTCTTAGTCCTCGAGAGTAGAAATGAATCTGTGATCGACTTCAGATAGAACCACTGTTCTATTTGAGTTGCAGTTATACAGATATCCATAGACGGTAGTACCCACTTATTATCAGTAGACTGCATGCTCATTTGCTACTACTAAAAAAAATAAAAGTATCAAAAACATATACAGAGATGTTACTATTTCAAAACAGCAATTTCATTAAGGTAGTATGTTGAGACGCACTAAAAGTTACAACTATCGAGTTAAAATTGCATCAATATGTTACAATTATGTAAAACAAAATATTGTATACTGTTTTCACCTTTAACATGTCATAAGTTCAAATGGAATCAGACATAAATCCATTTTTACGAAATTTTGTGTTTGTTTTTGATATAATACTAGCAGTAACAGCTTCATACTATAGGCTTATATTTTTTTTAATATAATATAATATTATGACTTATAAATAAGAACATCGAAGTAATAAATAGATAATGAATTTCGTTATCTTATTGAAAATCTTTTGAATTTATTTATTTTTTCAAGTTATGAGGACAAAGTTGGTAATGAAATGGCTTATAACTAATTACGGTTTTTAGGCTTGAAGGATAGAGAACGAAGTATTTTTTTTAATATATACTCACATAATATATTTCACCTTACTTTTTAAGTTATTTAAAAAAAAAAAAACAATTCTAGAGACGTGTTTTTAGTAACGTTATTGATTATCATATCAATAAACAACTTGTTTAACTCTTGTCTAGAAAATTTTTGATTACTCCTATAATGCCACATTGACAATGATATTTCCTTGTTTTCGTTTTGATTTGCATCTGCTGAAGCCCACAATCAATACCGTCAATGGGATTACAGTTTCCGATTCTCCATTAAGAATAATGATATTCGACCGGCCTATTTTGGCGGACAACTTATTATTAAAAATAATACGTGAATTCCGTCGAAAATTTAAAACACTAAGATAAAATTTGTGTACATATACCCCAGTGTAATAAATTATTTTAAATGAGTTAATAAAAGTGTTTCCATAAAAACAATGATAGAAACGTGTTTTATACATCCTTCAATAATTGAGTAACAATTAATAAATACAATATGTTTTATTATTTTTGGTTATAATTGTTTAAATTAGTGGCGGATTCAAAATTTGTACTTGAGGGGTACTCATCAAGCTAGGTTTAATTAAAGAATTTGTTACCCACCGTAAAAATAGCTCTGTAGAGCAAACGTTCTCGTTACCAGGAGAGATATTATGGATTTTCGGGGTATTGACCTCCTTAACTGCCCTCTCCCCTTACCTAACAAAGAAAACATTATTATAAAACATTAACATACAAAAACTAAAAATTATAATAACAACATCTAACTGGTATGCCGATATCATTTTTCAAATAACAAGGCTACTAAAGAGGTTACATATAACACAATATGATCGACCATTTCAATGAAATTCAAGTAAGATATAGAAGGCATGATAAAATACCTGTAATGGCTACTCGAGTCAATGCCGGTATTCCAAACAGATGGCTTACTGCGATCTGAAGTACATATCCTGTTTATATGCTTAAAGATTCCATGAATTGAAGTCTTATTGGCTATTATTTGGTATATACGTTTTGTTTGGTATTGTTGTCTAAAAAGTCTCAAGAAGCGAATACTAGAAATAAAGGGTCAACAGAATTTTGAGAAAAAGGAAAAGTACTATAAAAAATCAATGCATAATTGTTTCATTAACTGGGTCTAAGTTATTATCTAATTTTAAGGTAAACGCAGATTATTATACATAATTTTGTATATTATTTGATATATGACGAAATGTTGACTATATAAAAATCT
>DWNE01010497.1:0-10313 GCA_018249875.1 Cecropterus toxeus
ATAGGATTATTTAATCAAATGCAATGCAGAATTTCGCGTCTTACATTACATGTCTCGGGGATAGGTTGTCTGTGATCTAGGAGATGGGCAGCGTCTTCCTGTGTAACGTCAACAACCATTGCGGTCACCAACACGGAGTGGGGGCTCTTAAGAAACACCTTTATTAGGGGAGGCCTACATCCAACCGTGATCTTTAAAGAGCTGATGGAATTACCTAAATTAATTCAATCAGTTAAATTGCTTTGCATGGGAACAACATGTTTGGCTTCTCCCCTGGCACAAAACTCACAAATTTGTTTTACCACCAACGCATTTACCCGAAGGGCCTGACCTACTTTAGGGATGTTTGTAGGGCAACTGTATTGATTGTTCAACGCCCTTTACCCGGGCCCGCCCTTACCTTTTGTTATTTTGCGGGCACAATCTGTTTATTTTGCTCCGTTAGCCTGATTCGAAATCCGGGAGGGTCGCAATCTTTTAAGGGTGTTTGAGTGGAACGTCGTTATTTAAGGATATAAGGGCATTGTATAATTTGAGGGTGAGAAATATAAAGGATTGATAATAATTTTAGGATGACAGATTTATGTGCAGCTGTATGATAAGATGGTGCAGGTTTATGATATAAGGTTTTTGCTGCCCAACACTTTTGGTCCATCCCAGGCAAGAGTAGAATTCTACTATTGAAATTCGAACATAACAGCGGTTGACATTGCTATTATTAGAATACGTATCTTTTAAATAATAACATAAAGGAATCTACTACCTTCAACGTGTTATACCTTGAAAGTAGTAGATTACTACAATACTACAGTTTAAGACATCAGTGAATAAAAAAATGCGTACAACATTTCAATAAAACGCAATGATAGCTGAGTTTCCAAAAGGACATCGCAAATCTACAGTTGCTCGATTTAGACGCGTTTCGGGGAACATTCCCATTTGCAAAAGCGCGTAAAGCGCGTCCATCGATACGTTCAGCTACACTTTATACCAGAGTTACATAGTTGTACATAGTGCAGATCTTCAGCTACGCTTTATACTAGAGTTACATAGTTGTACACAGTGCTGATCTTCAGCTACACTTTATACCAGAGTTACATAGTTGTACACAGTGCAGGTCTTCAGCTACACTTTATACCAGAGTCAAATAGTTGTACACAGTGCAGATCTTCAGCTACACTTTATACCAGAGTCACATAGTTGTACACAGTGCAGATCTTGATTATAAAATTACAGTATTTCCTACTTAAAAATACTGTATTTTGTACAAAATTACAGTTAATGACATTTTAAAGAATTTTGATGGGACAACGAAATAAAGGACAGGTCATCTATCTACTTTGAAAACTTTCTAAACTGTGTCTCTGCGATTTGACCCAACAAAAATAGTTTGTCATCGCTCGCATGTGCTTTTTATGTACATTTATAGGTATAGATTCCTCAATCAAATTACGAAAATAAATAAAATTTAGTATGAAAATATATATATATATACCTTTATACGCTTAAGTTAGTTGTTTCCATATACAATAGATTCCTACACTGTATTTTTACAATTACAGTATACAGTTAAATTTAAAAATACAGTAATGTACTGTAATTGCAGTACATCTGGAAGTATCGGTTGTGCAGGCGTAAGTCTTTGATGTTCTCGCACATTCCACGTTGTTTTCACAGGGACGCGGACGGTTTTGTTGTGTTTCATTAGCCTAGCCGTATTCCCGCTTAGGTAATAAAATTCGCAACGATACATCACGAAGTGCTCGGGTCGAGCTCGGGTTGCGTCCACCAAATGGATGGTGCGAATCGGGATAATTGTGTGTTTGGATTGATATTCTCTAACTGTACGGTAAACGTATGTATATGCTACAATAACACATTGATAAGATTCTAAAATTTAGGATTTTTGTTTTAAGTTGTTTGAAAATTGTCGAGTGATATCACATTTAGTAAGATAAGCACTTTCCTTTTTATTTCCGATTGGGTATTGGGATAGTCAGCTAGGTGCGTTTCCCAAAAAAAAGAAACGAAAATTGTGAATCCTACGAAAAATCACATACCTACTATTTCACAAACTTTTCTGTAACAACTCTTGCGGAAAATTTTCTGGAAATGTGGTGTTTTTACATTTGTAATGATACGAGTTCATTCGATTATTTCTATGCTATTTGAAAAGAAATATTCTATATCGTATTTGAAGTCCTCTAACTCGTGTCCCAGTGGACGATGTCAGTTTGGCGCTCCCAGCTCGAAAGCGTTGACAGCGCGCTTAGCTGAGCGCCGGCGCCGGCCCGCTCCCGCTAGGGTTACCAACATTTTGACCACAAAATATTTACTTTATGTACAAAACATAGCATGTAGACAGAAATATAATGTAATAAATCTATACTTATATTTTCTGAAGTAACATGCTTGTTTTAAAATTAATGTAAAAACGCGTTCATAAAATTTAGATTTGGGTTTAGATTTGTTAGATTTCGGTGTCGAAAATATAGTATTTATTTTTGCAATATTTATTCAATAGTATATATATAGTACGCAGACCAGAAATATAGTACAATACCATATATTATAGTACGATTGGCAACCCTAGCTCGCGAGCTAATTGCGAGCGCGCAGAAAGCTCAGATTTATGCACAAGTTGGAATTAGCGCCGTGCAGTGCGCAGTCCGTTGTAGCGATGCGCTGCGTGAGAATTATCAGTGTAGCTCGGATTGTTTCATGATTACATCGGTTTTCGTAATTATACGTTTCCCGTATTACACAATTATCTTCGTTAAATCTGCTTCTCCACTACGAAATATGAATCCTTAATTAAATAAGTGTACAAAAAACGCAGGAACATAAAGCTTGAAATGGTCGCAAATTTTTCTCGAAACATATTGGCCGATCTTGATAATATCGCTCCCTGAAATCGTTAATTCGGCTTATTAACGTTCCTTCCTGGCAATCGTTTAGTATCATTCGGCTACAATTCTCTTTACATTGTACCAAATGCCGACGCAGAAGAACACCATTCGTTCACAAGTAAACTCTGTTCACACGGTAATTGACAAAATCCACAGTGGAGGTGCTAACCGGCGTTCGGTCGCTCGCACTGCGCGTATCTCATGTGCGGGTGTAATTATTGTGACTAATGCCCCGCTAACGGCCGCTCCTCGAGATGTTTATCGCGCTCAGTTTGTTCGCCCGAAATTGCCCAATTACAAGAGCTCACAAATTATGCGCGTCAGCTCACCGTCACGCGATGCGCTGGACGCCGTTGACAGGCGGTTTATTGCGTAACTCGCTCTGATTTGGGTGTATTTGCTGGTTTGGTATAGTTTGAAGACCTGCATGGCAGCGCGATCGTCTCACCGATCTGACATGATGTATGTCCTGGGTTCCATTTCCGTCAAACTGATGTCTAGATGATTTATGAATTTAGATTTCTCTTCATTTGTAGCATAGTCCACCTATTTTATCAGCACCCGTGGACCGCGGATCTACTTGCTACTTCAATTGTGTATTCAAATCAGTGGGGTCGTGGGGTTATCGTAATCATGCTAAACAACCTGTACCTAAAGAACCTTACGTACAGTACGGAGGTGCTTGCAAATAGTCAGCACTGCCATTTGCAATAGTGGCAGTATTTTTTATACGATCTTATTCTTTACATGTAAAATAAAACCTAGCTCCAGTATCTTGTCTCACAAAGCTTTTCTTGTCCGCAGAGGTAAATTCGCGTCGGTGCGCAAGATCCGTCACCTGGTGTCCGGCGAGGAGTACGCGGCCAAGTTCATAAGGAAGAGGCGGCGCGCCGCGGACACCACCCGCGAGATCCAGCACGAGGTCGCCGTGCTCGCCCTGTGCTCCGACTGCACGAGAGTAGTGCGCTTACACGAGGTGAGAACGGTGAAACCAGATATCCAGAAATATCCTGAACCTATCTTTTGAGGTCTACTGCTAAACCTATATAGGCAATTAATAAGGTTTTTTTTCCAATAGTATGGGGGCACTCACAAATAATCGTTTACATTATTTTTTCTTACACTACCATCGGATCGAAAGACGATCTCAACTAAGATGATTCGGCAACAAAATTCAGCGGGTTTGCCTTTTTTCTTTGTTATTTTTTAACCATCTTGTTTATTACATGGGCAATAAAAAGCTAGCTTGCAGTATGTTGCCTTACATTTAACTAAACATGGGGCATGTTTGGCAAGCATGAGTGTTGGTGACTCCGTCATTCTCTTGAATTTTGTCCCTTAGTTCCTTCTTATGACATCCACAGGAAGCGAGGGAGTAGTGACTATTCAAGACCACGTATTCGTGCCGTGTGGTTCATATACATATTTATGAATCCTTATGTCCATGAATAATGATGAAATGATGAGATTTGCAGGCTGCATGCTTGTTCATTATAATCGAATGCTTGAAATCGACGTTGGTCGATCAAATAAAACATAATAATTTTTGAATTTGCTACGTAGATTGCAAACCTTAATGACCGTCTACTGAACATGAATCTTGGCTACCGGACGCGGTCTGATTTAAATAGACTGATTTCAATAAATAATATATAACGTACCTAAATAATACTGATAGAATTTAGATCCGAGTCCGTGAATCAAGACTCCAAATCCGTCTGTCACAGTAATGGCGACGGATGACGATGACGGACTTAAAAGTGTTCCAAACGTAGGTAGTACAACGCTCTGACAAAATTAATGGGCTACAAATTAACTACATAGTAAACGGGCGTTAATGAGGAAGTGTAGACACTCATAGGTGTGATATATTATCGTAATTAAGTCCGGGATTAAAGACTCGTGGTATTCATATATTATGCTAATTAGGTGCGTGATGTAAACATGCAAAAACAACGGTTTTAAGACGTAAAATGTTAATGGAAGGATCGTCTATTTCTGTAACTGTTGACATCAAAGTATGCGTAACTGTTTGAATGCATTGTTTACATACATGGTTTACTTTAGTGTAGACTTAAAGGAACAATTAGACAAGTAGATTATGACCTATTTCGTCATTTTAACGGAATGCAATATTTACATATAACCCTACACTTTAGAAAAAAATAAGAGTATACATTTTTACTATTTGTATAAATATTATAAAGCGAAAGTTTGCTTTTTGTTTGTTTGCACGCCCTAATTTCTGAAGGTGGTAATTATTTGAATGAACCTTCATAAATGTAATAGGCGATTTGTTAAGAAAGATTTTTGATTATAATTTATAATAATTAGTGTTCTTAGAGGAGACTTGTAAATGTAGTTAACAGTGATGGTAGAACTAACGATCGTCATAAATTTTCCAGGTATACGAAACCCGCACAGAAGTAGCCATAGTGTTGGAGCTATGCGCCGGCGGCGAACTGCAACGCCTGCTGGATGAAGAGGAGAGATTGTCAGAAGGCGCAGCCCGACGGGCGCTCCGCCACGTACTCGAGGGCCTCGCACACCTGCACGCCCGCCGCGTGGCCCACCTGGACCTGAAGCCGCAGAACCTGCTGCTCTCCGCCGGCGGGGAGGAGCTGCTCATCTGCGACTTCGGCATCAGTCGTGCGATCCAGCCCGGCGCTCACGTCAGAGAAATATTGGGCACGAGGGATTATGTTGGTGAGCGTTCTGTCTTGTTTCATATCTTTATTGTGGTGTGTCGATGACATATCTTTATTTTTGGTACGTATTCATTTCGATCTTACTTCTCTCTCTGGGTATTCTGGTGTTGACAATGTCTATGAGCAACGGTGAGTACTTTTCATCATGAAACCCGTCAGTCTTATAGTTGCCAGCTGTAAGCCAAATTTTATTTTTCATCTGCTTTCCTTTTTCGGATTTTTCTTTGAGCAATAATTTTATTTTAAGCATTTATTAGTGTAACGAAACCTTACTGTCCGTAATTCCGTTGCTGTAATCACTGGAGTATTAAACTCAAACGTTAATAATAGTAATACAAATGACCATTCACATAAAGATAAGGAGACCGAATTAAATACAGAACCTGACGAAACCTTTGGCAAAGTAAATGTGAAACTTCAAGATCTCGTGCCATTAATCACTATTATATCTGCTCAGATGATCTTTGAAGACGTTAAATAACAAATCCCATAATAGCATTACCGTGTCATGGTTTTGCGTAATTACAAGCCATGCATCACTGTGATGCGTGATCCACTTTCCTCTAGCCGTAACAATGGTTAATACCATGGCAGCCGTGGAGATTACACATTACAACGCCGATTATGCGGTTCGTAACATAATAGATAATAATAGTGTGTTCTGTCCGAAATAACGGATGCAATAACTCTAAGTGCATACAATGCTAAAGAAAATAAAACGACAGAACTCGTGATGTGTTAGTTGCATTTGTATTGTGTAAAGAACTTGTCAGTGCAATATGTTTTTTTCGTTAACCCAATAAAGCTTTAAACATGTAGTTGTGATTCAGTTATAACAACAGTAACAATCAATCAATGGATGGAGTAATAGAATAAAAATACTAAAACTATTTCTTCAGTAATCATGATTTCACCCACGCGAATTAGTCCTTCGAGCCGGATTATTTGCTAGATTTAACAATTCTTGTATCTCCGAGATCGGATAAATATTTTATGATTTAATGTCGAATTTATAAATAAACACACAAAAAGTAAATATGAAACTGCTCTATGTTTTTTTCATTTACGAATAAGCATGTTGTTATATGAGTTCAATAACTGGCACTTTGCAATAAGACTACGACTCATGTAATTTACCGTACACTCGCCGTTATTTTTGAATCAATATCAATCTGATCTGATCGCTCGTCTGTCAACCTCGGCGCCGGAGATCCCATAGACCTAGAATATTTTCGCTATGGCATCCCACATGTCTGCGGGAGATTCCCTTAGAAGTGATGTCAAAATCGCTGTCGAAATTTCGTCAAATTATGTTCCTTTATTGACTAAATGTTCGCTAAACTTGATCGTTTTCCGCCAGCGCCAGAGATCCTGTCGTACGAGCCACTGTCCCTCGCGGCGGACATCTGGTCGGTGGGCGTCCTCGCGTACGTGCTGCTCAGCGGGTACTCGCCGTTCGCCGGCGACACGAAGCAGGAGACGTACCTGAACATCGCGCAGTGCCAGCTCTCCTTCCCGCGGGACCTCTTCCGCGGCGTCTCGCAGCGCGCGATACAGTTCATCAAGGAGACACTTGTTGTTGATCCAAAGTGAGTAAATTATAATCCTTTTTTTTATTATACAGAAGTGACAAAGAACCATGCAGTTAATTTGATGGTAAGGAAAATAGAAAGGAACCTCTGCAAGGAAATAAGATTATTTATGGATGTTTCATTTGTAACATTTCAGGGGCCGTCTCACAGTGGAAGAGTGCCTGGAGCACCCCTGGTTGAAAGACGAATCGGACATACCCAGCGCCATCGTGGGCGTTGGTTTCGGCGCCACCGAGTTGGGAAGCGACGACGACGACAGCGACCGCCTCACCCACAACATCAACGGGGCCAGCGTCAACGGCGTTAACGGTGCCAGCGTCAACGGGGCAAGCGTTAACGGCGTCAACGGAGCCAGCGTCAACGGTGCGAGCGTCAAGGGCGTTAACGGAGTTAACGGCGTCACCGTCAACGGAGCCACCGTCAACGGAGTCAACGGCGTCGCTGAAGTTAACGGACACAACGCAGTTAACGGTTGTAACGGGCACGACGCTGTGAACGGTTGCAACGGCACGAACGGCACGCACGACGATACAGGTTAGATTTTCAATATTATCATAATTATTTACGAGTTTTTCTTAAATACTCATGATTGCTGGTGTTGCTTACAACAACGTTTATGAGCTTTATGATTGATGTTTATTATATTTTAAGATGTATGTAAAATGTATTACATTTTATGCGATATGCAATAATTTAATTTTGTTTGTATTAGCCTATTTATCAGTTATCGTGCAATAAATGTATATTTCTGTTTATATATATTATTATAAATGACGGCAATTCCACAGACGCAGACGTGCGGCCGAGCTCACCGGTGGAGGCGGAGGAGCGCGACAAGCCGCTGAAGCACGCGCACGCGCGAGACTTCTCGCCGCCCTTCCCGGACGCACCCTCCACACCTAAGGTAATTATAGCAATTTACTAGAATACTAGTTCCAGATAATTAGATCCGCATATGAGTGTCTGTTGTTCGTTGACTAGTTGTTTGCTGTTGCAAAATTTAAGACAAGTCGGATTTTGTTTAAAGAATTTATCTGAACTGATTGATTGATGATGTTACTAAATGCGGTCAAAATTAATTTAATTGAAGTGCATACCTTGATAATTGCCACATAGGTCCATATAAATGTAAAAACTAAAGGCGTAACGTATTTTAGGTATTGAATATTATAAGAGTAATGTACGTTCTAATAAAGTATTGTACTCGATTTCAGGTATCGCGCAAGTCGCATCCCCATCCTCCATCGGTGTTAGCGCTATGCAAGAAGTTCCAGCCGGACTACGAGAAGCCCGCGAAGCTGTCGCACGCGCACGGGCACGCGCACGCGCACGGGCACGGGCACGGACACGCGCACGGCGCGGAGTGCGCGTGCGGCTGCGCGGGCGCGTGCCTCCGGCCGCGGCCGGACCGCGCCGTGCTCTGCTAGCGGCGCGCGCCCGCCGCGCACCGCCTGTTCAAGCGGGCGCTCGGGCACTGCTGCGGGGCCGCGCGCGATGACGAATGAACTGTACGGTGGCACGTGATTCTCGGCGGGCCCGGTGATACGATACGTATTCGCGCGGTTGATGTTCTTTGACTCGAATCGTAAACGTCGAGTCGTTTGAATCGTTTCGTGTGAAATCGCTCGCCTCGGGGCCGCTCCGACCTGTTGTATATTGCTGTGCGTCGACGTTGCGAACGTCCAGGCGACCCGAGCCGCGTGTGGCCATGTAAATATTTAGTGTAGGTTCTCTTGTATATTCTTAACGTAGGGCCCCGATTACCCGAACTCGCCCCGGCCAAGCGCGGTCGCGCGTGCACGATACGGATGTGTTACGGATTCTTTTTCCTGTTTTCATAATCGTGACTCCGATAGGGAGGATGTGCCAACCGTTTACGTATCGAAGTGTTTACCTATTTTATGTAATATAAGCTGCGTGCATGTACTGTGTCGACGAGATTGAGCTTACAATTTAGCGTAATTTGGGGAGCAGTCGCAGCACAGAGAACGCTTGGCCGTCGAAGACGTCGAGTTCGTGTGGTAATCGCGCTCCTACAGCGACGGTACAAAAAGCATAATGAGAGCGCGCGGCGGGGGCCGCGGGCGTCGCTCGCGAGCCGCCAGCCCGCTCCGGCTGTACATACTGAGATCCGCGGCGTTGCCCGCGACGTTAATTTATTGATGCGGAGTCCGGCCGGCGACGCTCGGCGCCCCCACACTTACTTAGTTAATAAAAAAAAATTGTTAATGTGTCCAATCGCATCGCGTGAAATTATATTGTTAGCATGTAAGTGTTTAGATGTTTTTTAACAGAGTAATTACGACGTACGTTACGTAGTTTGATACGGTAGGTAGGAGGATGCCGCCGGCGTGTTGACCCAAAATGGTGGGACCAAAATTTGTGTATGTAGTCGCAAAAGATTCCATATCGGTATAGCTTGTTGTCGTGGTTGATGTACGATTTGAAATTTTATCACTAAGAGTGACCGCTTTCGGGTTGTTGAGTAGATAGGGAAATTGTTACGTAGTGGAATGTTTACGATGAGCTCAAATCTTGCGACTTAATTTTCTTATGAACTTGTCTATAGTTTAATGGGACCGGCGTGTCGGTTCCTGCTCCAACTCAATCGTGAGTTTCCATTTTACTGTATTGTATTATTTTTTGTTTCATTTTATTACAAGGTTTTTTTCATCTTAACATTTTCTCAACTAAACTCGAAGATTCATTACCTTGTGAGAACTGTTGTGATCCATAACTCATTTGTAAAAATAAATTATTGTGATACAAAAGGCTTATTTTTTCCACTCCCTTTCCCATTTATTCCCAAAACTAGTGTCTAAGTTTTATTTTTAAATACAAATACAATAAAGAAAGGTCCACAATTGAAACAGAAATAATAAACACAAATCAATTCAGATTGCTTTAATTCATTTTTTTGTTTTGAATACCTTAAAAAAATACAATTTTGTTAAATAAACATCACTCATAGTTAAACACACAAAAGACAATTCAATTTGAATACTTAGTGTAAAGAAAAATATTATTTATTTTAGGTGATAAATTTGTTCATTGATTATCGGAAAGCGAACTTGTCTATCACGAAAAAAGATTTTAGTTCGAAA
>DWNE01010498.1:0-10313 GCA_018249875.1 Cecropterus toxeus
TAAGCAATGATTTATTTCCAATTGCCTTTTTAATAAACGTTTCTGCCAAAAGTCAATTACCTATCTTTATGATGATTTAGTATTAAGACCATTGTTTGTTTCCCTAGCAAAATAAAATAAAATATATATATATACACTTTATATATTTAATGTACGATTTTAATGCATATTAAAAAATCCTTGCAATAAGTTTAAATTTTATCAGTTTCAAAATCGAGGTAACATCAATAAATAATTAACAGTCATTTTATTACGTCATAAGGATAAACGTTACTAGAACATGACAAAATCGAATGCGAGTTTGCATCGAGTTACCGTAGTAGAGCTGTTGATCTTAACCAACTTCGCAATAGGTGTGCCAACGATCCGCTCGCCCAGTTGGCCAACCAGTTCCTAGCTGTTGGAAATGATGTCTACACCAGGATACTCCGACCATTGATGACCACACCGTGTTTTTTCGACTAGATTAAGACGTTAAAAAATCTTACATGTAAAAACCCAGGAGTTTGTAATATTAATAATAAAAAATTAACTTTAGTTAAGATATCAATGCACACATATATTTGTAAATAGGATATTTTGCTGGCTGAGAGGAATTAATAGTGAATATTTATATATAACAAAATTTTCGCCCGTCTGTTTAAATTATCATCTACAGATGGAACTCCTATTCTACATGAAGTCATCTTGAGAATTTCTTGTGCGGCAGTGCTCATTTACCATCAGGTGGACTGTATACGCTCTACTACCCGCTTGCTTCTTATACTAAAGGTTAATTGCTCGACTTACCTACTTCTAAATTCTAAGCACCTGTCTAAACAAACATTATGTAACTTGACCTTGACCTCTACACGTCTTATCCGTTGCGTCACAAAAGTAGCAGTTTATAAGGTTATGGTCGTATACCAAGTTGATTAACGATACAAAAATAGCCGTCACGGGACGCCTGGCAGATGTGAAACATCGTGTTTGCGCAAGTAATATGCAAAAAAGACAATATTGCGACAGGAACTAAATAATGAAAATAACGCCATCTACGAAAAGTATCCCGCACTAAGTCGAACTAACACTACAGCCCACTTATTCAATAATTCAATACTTAATAGTTCCGACAATTTACTTATAACAGAAGGCGCAAAAATAAAATAAATAAATGCAAGCATCGCCACGTCAACAAACAAGTTTACCTGCGCCTTCATAGATGTTTCACATCAAAAACGTAAAATGCGAAGAAATGCTATAAATAATTAGATCAAAAACAAATTCAATCTCAAATCTTCAAAAGAAATTAAGCATGCCTAAGCCTAGTTTAAACGCCCGAATTTAATTTCTCCTAGCCAACATCACACACACAGTCAAGCTGTCACGTTCATAATTAAAAAATGTTAATTGTACCTGTAATTCTTTTACCTATAGTATTAGTTTATTACGTTTACTCAAACATCATCGTTTACGTTTTCGCCTAAAAATTTCAATGTACGTGTATTTTTGAGGTTTCGCGTATAAAATGCAATGTTGCGTTTACGTATTTGTTTTCGGCCCCACCTCGTAGTATAGGCGGAAACGTAAACAGTAGATAATCGTTTTGTAGGAATGTGATAATCTCGTACTAAGGGACTAAAACTGCGTCATTATTAGTTCAGATCATTTTAATATCAGCCCAAACTTATAAGACTATTATTATTTCAATTAGAACGGATTTTAGATACTGGTGTCGTCTAAGAACCGTTTAGTTCGCCTATCATTTAAAACTGTTTAATTTTAAAATAGCTACAGTTTGAAATCGGTAGCTATTTTTAAATTGAACATGAAAAATACTAACAATATTTATGAACATACTGCAATCATAATTATGAAATTTCTTATCGCTTTGTCGTTTTAGCGTTCACGGTGAAGCAAGAGCTGTTACTTGAAGAGAATACGCAAAACATATGACTTTTTTATTTTTCCAGGGAGGAGGAAGATCGAAAGAAATGTATAGCGAACACCAGCCACAAGGATATCTTTTGTAGCAGATGCGGAGGGGACCTTCAGGGGGGCGTCATTCCTTGTATTTGTCAACATCACAAGTAAGTGATACCGTTTCCAAATACCTCTTTTATTATTTTTTAGGGTTCGGTACCCAAAAGATAAAAACGGAACCCTATTACTAAGACTTAGTTGTCTGTCTTTCGATCTGGCCGTCTGTCCGTCTGGCCCTCTGTTACCAGGCTGTTTCTCATGAACCGTGATAGCTGGACGGATAAAATTTTCCTATTAATTTTGCCATTATGCACGAAGGTTTCCGTATCAATTTAGATATTGGTGCGGAAACCGGCGTGCGCAACTCGCACTTGACCGATTTTTTTAAAATACAGAAGTAGCAAAAAAGAATGCCGTCCACCTGATGTTTAGCGGCAACTGTTACAATTGATCTGCTACAAACCCCATACAGATTTGGAGCTTTACCTAAAAATCAAAAGATACTTTACCTTGAGACATAAGTTGAAACACCCCACATAATTGTATCTAACCACACCCTTCCAAATAGAAACGGAAGCGAAAATTGACGATGCGGTAGTGCTTCTGAGTCAAACTTAAATCAATCACAGATGCACTTCTGAGGTCTAAGATGACCGTCTCATATGTGAATCAGTTTACATCAATACGTCGCCAACTGAAAAATATAATTCAAAATGAAAGAGTTTTGGACCATAGTCCACCGCGCTGGCCAAGCGAATTCGTAAACTTGATACACCTCGGACTTTTTATTTTAAGAAACTTAAATATGTAAGTTTTTTCATGTTGTTTTTCATCACCATAAGGCATAAAGCAGTTATCATTTCTGTTACGCACATCGTCTTAAAAAAGTGCGTACCTGAGATTTGAACCTTGTATCACCCGATTAACAGCGAGTTCCACCATTACGCTATTACTGTTTTTCATCACATCACACATTTCTGGTAAATAAAATAATTAATAATGAATATCTAAATAAAATAATTATCTATTTCCAGGCCGGTTAAATTCGAGTCGGGCGCGTGGTTCCTGCGGCAGGTGCAGCGCGGGCTCAGCCTGATGCCGTGGTCTGTCAGCACCGAAAAACTGGAGCAAATAGGTAGGAATACCTGAAATAAGCTTGTTCTAGATCGCTTATACTAATAACTTAATGGTTTTAATATGGACTCCGACCTATCTCAAACCTGTGCCCTTAGTACAACTTTATTACCTTCATGTGCCTATAAAATTATATGGAGAAGAAACGTATACAATTATCGTTATAAAATAAAACATAATAAACTTGTATTAATGGCACTAGTCCGTTTGAGTCTTGAGTGAGTGAGGTTTGTTGTTTTTTATAGTTTTATCGCTAAAGTCTTAAAACTCGTATGTTTTTAAAGTATATTAAAAATGAAAAACTTTGAAAAACTTTGGGCTGTTTTTTTAACTTGTAATTCTTTCACGATATTAAGATTAATAGCCTAGACGTATTTAATTCTATGAAATTTTCAATTGTGTAGCTATTGAGATTCAAATGGAAGTCATATTAAAAGTAGAACGTTTAGAATTACTGTATAGCTAATACTGGTACAAACAGTTTAATAATTTACAAAAACTAAACTTTAATAATATTTTCTTGATATTTTTCCAGAAGAAGAATGCGAAGCGGGCGCGTCGTCGAGCGGAGGGCGAGGTGACCTGCAAAATGTAAGGGAGTTCCTCGAAGCCCTCTCTGCGAAGCTCGCGGGCGGACCGCTAGAGGGCACCAGGGTTGCTGCGCTATATGACCATCCTGCATGTAAGTACATACATAGTTATAGATGTATTATTTATTGTCCTTACGACGTAAAATAAATATTTCT
This sequence comes from Cecropterus toxeus, assembly GCA_018249875.1. Taxonomy (NCBI): domain Eukaryota; kingdom Metazoa; phylum Arthropoda; class Insecta; order Lepidoptera; family Hesperiidae; genus Cecropterus; species Cecropterus toxeus. Next base: position 3,843 of record DWNE01010498.1, read on the forward strand.
TACTAAATGCGCTGTGAAGGATAAATCGATTTTTAACAAATAGCTATTTTTCATCATCATTTCATTTTATAATTGTTTACTTATAGCAAATTGGTAGAGCAAAGTTTAATAGTGATTGAAATTGATTGTATTTAGGCGTTAAATTGGTAATCTTAGGTTAAAAAATGCATAATGAATGCACTATATTTTTAGGAGATATTATATAACAATGATTTAACTACACATAAGATGACAGACATACGATTTTATATATATCTGTATTATAGAATGATAAAAATACAATACTTAACATAATACGATTTGTAGAGATAAAATTATAACGCCTATAATTTTTGAATAGCAATATTTCGTTCTCGTGTTTACAAAGTAATGTAGAGTATGGTACATTATTAGTTTATGGTTTGTACGGATGAAAGTAATTTAGTTGTTTGTAATAAAATAAAATTATATTAAAGTAGGGTTGTGGGCTGTAATCATAAGATATTAAATAGGGTGTTAATGGAATTTTATGTGAAAATATCGGAGTGATCGCGTTGTATGACGATGCAATTGTTTTTGACAAGTATCAAATTATATTAAAATTATAATAATTTCAGTATTCAATAGTTTCTTAATTATTTGCCAAAGTATTTTTAAATCTATGTACATATTTAAATTTGGATAGGACAATACAGATATATACAAGAACATAAAATTTGACATTAATTATTTAAAAAAAAGTTAAATCACGATTTTATACATGGGTATTTCCACATTTTCACTCGCACAACAATATTTCATTTATGTATTTACTGATTATAAGCATAGTATAGCGAATAGTAATTTACGGCAGCGTAGAGTAGGTAGGTATGATGTATTTATTAGAACGAAGACAGAATTGAATGTGTGACTGCACTTAGAAATAAACTTAATATTAACGTAATAACATATGACTATAGTATGAGGCCATTAAAATATACCATTATTCCAAAAAAAAATACAGTTTACAATTTAGAGAGTAATGTTTGTCATATACTTTTACTCCTATTTTAGTTAACAGCCGGTTTTTATTAAACGGTTGAAACTGTACCCAAGTTTCAAAATGGAATTACAATAACGAGTTTTACATCACATTATTGAGTTTTTAAACACTTTTTTATTAGTATTTTCTTCTCAAAACTGGGATGTATAAGTATGTATATAATAATTGCATAGATGTAACGTTCTTCGAGAGGCACCACAGAGCTCTACGGGAAACGCTTACGTCGCTCTCTACCGCGCTACGAGACGCGCTCATACGTAAGATATATACTTCATTTGCACGTTGAACCTTCCTCTGCATGTATTTTAAGCCTAAAAGCACAAACACCGGTGTCAGAAGATTTGCTGAATCTGTTAAAAGTTTTTACTGGATAAGTAGAGCTGTTTGTAGAGTTGGTTTAATTTCGCACTATGTTGGAGGTCTATTCTGTACATTCGTCAAGGATTTTTCGGCTGCCTCAATCCAAGACTTTGTTATTCCTTTTGCTGCATAAAAAGATCATATATGTATCATACGGTCGCTTAAACTGTTCCAATATATATTTTGTATTCATAGTGTAGTTTAGCTGTCGAAATTTTCTATTATTGTATTCTTCAAGCACGTCAGAAGTATATACATGTTTAATAGAGTGCGAATTGCCTGAAACTTAAGATTTTCGACGAAGTTGCCATTTCCAAATTTTAACGCACATAGCAGACCTTGTAGTTAGTTTTATGCTAATACAGAATTTAAGTTGTAATATTTGTACAAAATCACCAACGCACAATAAATTGCTTTGCACTTGCAAAATTGTGATGAGCACCTAATGACGCACTGATATTTACAGCCCTGTATGCTAACGGGTACACCATTCTGACCTATACCTCCATATATACCTCTTTTGTGTATTTATACAAGATTTGAATTAAATAATATGTAGGGTTTCTTACTACAGTTATTTCATCGAATCATAAAGTTACTACGAAGTGTTTATTTGTGAAATAACCTGTCAGGCTAATAGCCTCCATGGCTTTGCTTGGCTCCTGCGTTGTCACATAGTATAATCAGATAATCAATCATTTTAAGCTGATATTATCGCGGAATTGATACATTTTATATGTTGCGGGTACTCTAGATATGCGGTTTTTGGATTTCTTATTGCCTATATTTCATAATAAAAACCGCATATCGTGAGTACCCGTAACATATTAAAATGTAATAAATCCCTATCGAAAATTGGCGACCCGCAGCCGAAGCAATCATCATACCACTCTGACGCGCAGTGAGTTCCGGGTTCGACTCCCGCCCAGACATTTGAGTGAATTTAGATATCTGGGTGTTTGCGTGTTCGTCTTTATGTGAGTCCATGGCACCCACGACATTGAAGAAAATCCTACTGTGGTGCTGTGAGTGTAGAAAGCTTTATTATTCATCGCTTAAATATATCTGGCCGGGAATTGAACCCGGAACTAGGCCTGACAGGCAGTGATCGCTCCACCACGTGGATCGAAACCAGTTGTTGACAATAAGCAATACTTAGATAAACGAACATCGGGCAAAGATCAAACCGGGCAAGTATTTTTTGCCCCCGGCATTGTACTCGGCCGCACTTTTTGCAACCTGTTTGTCTTGACGTCAACTTGATTGAACGATGATGTCATGTCTGTAAGAAAATTACCTTGTTATTTCCAAAATACTTAAATATTGAAGATTGTGCGTGAGAAATCCGTGTGTTAAATATTGAGTAGATCTAAAATGATCGAGCGATACTTGCTGTGTTTTGAAACTTTCGTGTTAATTGTTCTTTCAATCGAAACACATTTACACTGCTTAGATACTTCCTTCAACTAAAACGGGAAATTCGAAAGTGTAAACTGCTTTTTATTTTGGTAAGTAATACAAAGCGGGGAAGTACATGAAAACTAAATGGTTACATCAAATGGAAAAAATAGTGCGTCACGGGACGCATGGCAGATGTGAAACATCGTCTTCGTACAATTAACATGCATAAAATACAAGATTGCGACAGTAAATATATAGCATAAATAACGCCATCCACGAACAATACCCCGCACTAAATCGAATTTACACCGCAGCACGCTTAGTTTTGTTTCAAACTTACCTAATAGTTTTAAAAATGAATAACAGATGGCGTTAAAATATATAAAGGCAAGCGTCACAACTCCGACAATGAGGTTTACCGGCGCCTATAGATGTTTCACATCAAAAAGTATAATTTCAGATCAGTTTTAGAGTTCGTTGTTTCCAACACTGTACTTCTAAGCATGGTGCAATATGGTGCTAACTCGACACTGATGTTTTGAAACCAAGCCAATAAAACCTTCAAATAAGGCTTCAGGTAACATCCATAAAGACTGGGTCAATTGATGCAACATGTCCAGCCAATAAGACTTCAGGTAACATCCATAACCAATGGGCCTATTGATGTAACATATCCTCCAATACATGGAAATGCGTGTTGTTAAATCGATTTTTAAGTACTTACGGTAAGCCGATGACAGCTGCGTTGCCACTCGGTATACGCGTAGGTGGTAGCCATACCTTTCCACCGAAAACAAAAAAATATTCATACTAGAGTAGGTGTGGCGACAGTTTTGATCGTGGATGTACCCGCGTTCGCATACCTATAGTCAACGCCTTTAATCAAATTTAGGGTTGCTTACAGATGGGTGAAAGCGGCCTCTTCGTATCAGATGGACTGCAAGTTCGTTTAATACTTATTACGTACTTTGATGTTATAGCGGCAACAGAAATACATCATCTTTACAAAATTCAACTGTCTAGCTATGACGGTTCGTGAGATACAGCCTGGTGAGACAGAAGGACAGCGGACTCTTAGTCTGGGCTTCCGTTTTTAACTTTTGAATACGGAAACCTAAAAATCGTTTATACATTTTTGTTCTAGTAATTAATTCGGTTGCATTGCATGAAGCCACTTATGAATTATTTTCTCGGTACAGGGCTTATGTATATTGTAATATGTACAGTTCAACTAGCGAGGTCGATGTACCCAAAATTGTTGTGGGTATCCTTGTTGTATTTTTGTGCATACTTTTACAAATATGTAGTTTACATTTAGTTTAATTTTAAAAAGAATATATTTCATTCAAGGACGCTGTTTTTTCGTCTTACGTTCGTTTCCTGTATTTTTTATTAAAATAACCTACGTCATTCATTGTAAGGTCATCGACCTTTACGTACCTAAAGACACATACCCAAAAATCGTCTTTGTCGGAGATTGACAATCGGTATCTTATTATTTAAATGTTTCATGGCTTTGGCTTAGCACCTTTAAACATTAATTTATTAATTCGCGGCCATCTTTTTTTCCAATGGCTATCATATAATTTATACTGATAATATATAATTAATTGCATTCCAACACGTTGCATTTAGACAAAACAGGCAGTTTAATTTTATTTATGCTAAAGTTAAATAATGGTATTCACCATAAACATAATGTCATTCGCTTACCTTTTAAGAGCCATAATATTCTCGCCGTCGACAATTCCCACCATAGCGAGGTACCATTAAGAATTTTATTTCTGAAAAAAAGGAATTCAAAAGAATAACTTTACTGGCCAGCGTCGACAGAACCGAAACAATGTGCGTCCAATTCGATACAGTTGCGCGTATTCGATTGGAAAACTGCATTCGAATAACTAATTCGAATTTTAAATTGGTTTTATTTCTTTAGATTTCGTCAGTTATGAAAAAATATGAGAGTAAATTGTAACAATGCGCGTGCACAATGACATCTAAATCGAGACTGTAAGTTGGGCTAGTAAATGTAAAATTTAGCAAAAAGGGCTATAAACAACAACAACCTCAACAAAGTAACATATTATTAGTTTAAAATTAAATTTATAATGTATAAATAACCATTATTCTAATTAAATATTGTTTTTTATAGTTACATATTACTTACTCTTACCTCTGTCAATCGTAGTCATAAATTAAGTTATTATTAAATGTTTTTCTTACACAGGTGCACATTTTTTGTTTTGTTCTATGAATTGGTGCATCAAATTTTAGGTAAGCTTTTACCTAAAATTTGATGCACCAATTCATAGAAAAAGTAAAACTAGAGGCATATGTATTTTTTTTAATTATATTATTTGTGGAATAATTTGAGCTTTTATACGACTTATTCTCAAGATATGACGCAACTGATATCATTATGATGACAGCCTTAAATATGCAGTTCATTGCCGCTTGACGTTGATATGTCATTCAAATACCCTGATTCGCGCTCTGAGGTCATTTCCTTGATTTAAAAGTTATATGATCCGTTAAGTGAATAGCCATGGATTATTGTCGATTTAAATCGATTTCGGATTTATTCGAACACTCACCTGATCGTATGCGACACATCTCTAATTGTACTTTTTCTTATTTTTTCAATTATATTTCGCGGTCCCACGGTCGGGTGGACGCAGTAAAAAGCTGGGCGGCGGACGCATTGGCCACTAAACCCGAGAAGAAATGTATTGCTTTATAGCTGGCTCATTGCACTCTCGGACAAAAAGTTAACTGCTTAATTAACATACGTGCAGCCTCTTAAGATACGAAAAAGGGAACTTTAACCATAATTTATAGATTGCCATATATTATTGTGGTAGCCATTAAACAATATTCTAATTAAAATATTCTATCCAGTTGTGGGTATCCTTGTTGTATTTTTGTTCAACAAACATGTTGTTGTTTACATTAAGTTTAATGTTAAAAAGAAAAACCTTTAACTCCTTTTCGGTATCCCGTACGCGTATTAACGGCTTCTTTTAAAGTACCAAATAATGCCTTGACTAATAATCACAACTATTTACTTATCAGAATCTTAGTTTATCTTTTTTTACTATCTCCGAACGGCTGACCATTGACAGCCCCATGACAACCTAATCAATTATTATTTTATGATTTTTATCATTATAATAGGTCGTTTAAATGAGTTTTTATGTCATACATTATTTTATAGTCATGCTCAATATTTTGAGATTGCTGACACTAAGAATAAAAATAATAATCTATAGAAGCGAAAATTTTCGATATCTTTTACAAATATTGCATGCGAGACTAAGATTTAGCCAAAATAAAGTTCTTGTAGAGAAGGAGTGTTTATTATTTAATAATGACTGAATGCAAAACATGTAATGTTTGTACCAATAAAATATTTTTATTTTATTTCAATATTGTGTCCCCTTATTTCTTTTAATCGCAGCTTAAACAATTAAATCACATTTTCCCTAAAAATGACATTCTCATATAACTCATAAAAATAATATACGGCATAATACATACCTATACGAATTCTCAACATTCATTCAAAATATTATTCCGATATTAAGATTCGGTGGTAGTGTAAGAAAAAATATTGTAACTGACAAATTGTATGACAAATTGTATTGAAAAAATATTGTAACTGACAAATTGTATAAATTGTATGTCTCCGA
>DWNE01010499.1:0-10313 GCA_018249875.1 Cecropterus toxeus
CTCGCTTGCACTTCAAGCTTTAAATGGAACGCCTCAGAGCGAGGTAACGCCGCATGAGTCATGTTTTTTGGTGCGTGCAGCCGACTCCACCGAATTATAAGACGTTGTCACGTCAAAAATACGTTTTACTCGCTAACAGTAGGAGGTACATGAAAAGTGCAAATATGAAAGTCTGAAACCGAACGGTGTAGTGACGTCACTAAAATAGCCGCCATTTTTCAATTGCAAAAAATATCGAAATCAAAAGCACGCTATTCACTCACTAGTTAAATAAGCTCCATCCGTGCAAAATTCCATGTAAATCGGTGGTTCTTATGTGATTAACACACAGAACTACCATCTCATTTTTATATATTAGTATGGATTGAGATTCTTTATTTATTATTTAATGTTTCTTCTTACAGGCTCCAGATTACAAATCACTGGTTAAATAATGGGTAAGTATTTGAAATGAAAACTAACAATTTTGAGAAAGATCCTATCCTGTTTAGTTGAATGGAAGTGAACTATTGTTGGTAAATTCATGAGATAATAATAACTAGGCGATATCTAATAAATACATATAAAATAAGTAGAGTCTAATCTTATCAAATTATAGGAAACAAATCGTTCTCGGCTTATCGTCAAGAATGATTTTTACTTGCAAGAAACCTGCATGTTAAATGGATTTAATTACGTAAAAAACCTTTTTTTTAACCGACTTACCAAAGGAGGAGAGGTTATCTATTCGTCACGTATATATTTTTTTTTATGTATGTTCGGGCATAACTCCCCGATGCCGCTACCGACCGTCAAGATTCGACCGCCATTGTATGCGGTCAGTTTTACAGGGGGTCCCATTTTATGGAAATCGATAAATTTTCACCAGTTTTTCCGGAAAATTGGAAAAACCAGCTTTCTTATAATCTTGAATTATTATGGTTAAAAATGGTATTGTATAACTCTAAGCCTAACTATTTGCAAATTATTATTATTATTTTATATATTAGCGATTTAGAAATCCAGATCTAGCGGAGAGAGGCAAACCAGGGCACATGCCGTGGGTGCTCTGCATCAACGAACTTAAAAGACAAAATTTTCAGACTCTACTTGGGTTGACGTTTTGAAGGGGCGCCGTTTGTCAAGTTTCTATCCCTATTCGAAAAAATATACAGATTCGAGGCAAACGATTCAAGAAAATAGCGATGAAAATCGCTATTTCAGCTTCGACGCAGTGTTCTTTGACGCAACGTCTTTCTTTTGTTTGGTCTGAGCATTATAAAATAAAATACAAGTTTTTACTGGGATAAGATGTTAAAATCAATTATTTTATACATAATTAGTGTTATCTACATCCCTGTTTTTTTACATAAGCAACATATGTGTTTCTATAAGTTATGTTATAATTTTGTATAAAAAATGAGCAAATTTTGTGCGCATATATTCATCAAAATTGGAAGAAGATTTTGTTTTAATGAATTTGACTTTAAACTTTACCGTTTAATATTACGAAGTCAGTTTAAGTAATTTTTCGGTGATTACAAGCGAATATAGTTCTGTATACTGTTATGAATTTCTTTGATAAACTTGTAATTAAAAATCTGGAAAATGGAAATGTGCTAATGATTTATAATCCAAAATATTTTTCAAAATTTGTATTAATGTTTTCATATATGAAATCAAATGAATTTACCCCCTCGCTCTTTCTGTATACTGTGTGAGCGAGACACATATATAATATCCGCCATTTTAAGTGATAACTTCATTCAAAATGGTGGCTATTGAATATTCCAACGATGCAGTATTTTTGAACAAGTTAATTTTTCAATCAGTTTTAGTTAAAAACTGCTGTTTTTACGGTGGAGTCTACTTTTTAAGTTTACAGCTTTGTTTCCTGTCACGTTTTTGAATTTTTTATACCATCGACATATTTTTATTTGTAAATTATCGTGTATTGTGATATGCATTCCCTATGTACTTAAGTTTGAAATCACACGTTGCCTTAGTGTTATATATGTATAGTATTATAAATCGATGCACATATATGGGAGTGTTTCTACACAAACATCTATATATAAAAATTGTGCTGAGGTATGTTTGTGTTCGTAAAATATGACATTCATTGCATTTCTATATGTAAGTATGTTTTACATACGTTTTTTTCGTTAATATTAAAAGGAGTCATATTTTTTAGACTAATTCAAAGAAAAAGTTATAGTTTATTACGTTTCCTAACGTCCAAGATTACGTATATTGCAAAACGTAAACGTACAGTGCTCGTGGTAGAAGATTATGACGTTCAAACCAATCATTCTTTACCTTTCCCGTCATTAAGGGCCATCAATAAATACCCGACCTTTTGTCCCCTCCTGACCTTGTCACAGCTGGTCACATTTTGTGAGACCCCTCCCCTAGTGTAATGTCACATTTTGTATTCTTACACATAAATTATTAATTTAAAACAGCAGTCCTCGAATTATAAGTGAGTTTGTATATTTATTATATTTGAAATGTGAAGACACGAAATTTAGGACCTCTCCTTGTCACACTTTATTTAAACCCCCCCGCTTTATTGTTTTGTGGAAACGTAATAAATTCATCTAAGTTAAAACGACTCGCATTTATAATATTAGTCAATAAATATAGCCTACTGATTTATAATTCTGCCAACGACAATGTGGTCCGGGGTTGGAATCCCAGACATGTACACTTTGTTTAGAGACACTTCCGTATCGTTTGTCGATAGTATTAAAATTTGGACATGAAATTGAATGCTAATTGGCTCAAATATAAGGTCCAAAATGAATGTTATAGTAATGATATAGAATAGGAAAATATGTTATTTACACTCTAGCTAGTATACACTTGTGTTGTATGTAATTAAATATTATTCTTATTGATATTGTTTTTATTTTCTTCCTTTCTATATTACAATTAGAGGTTCGCGAATATCGTTAGAATCGAACAATCTAACGATAGAGAAATTAATATTCGATTCGAATGTGGAATTCGAGTTTCTATTGTTTCCAATTTAAATTTACTGTGTGTTTTAATTTTAATTAGTAGAATTCTCGTTGGTTGAATTCCATTGATTCATTTTAAGAGGAAACACTCGAGAATTTGTTTGTAATAAAGTAAATTTGCAACGAATTGTAAAATAGTTTTTAATGGGAACTTTCGAAAATTAAAATTATTCGATTCAAGATTCGAATTCGAAATCGATTATTCGATTCGAAATTAATAATTCTTAAGTTCGAAATAATTGCAATTAGTGATTAGTTACAATACAAACAGCATATAAAATTTCTCATTACATAGAAGACAAAACAGCTTGGGACTGAACAATACAATAATGTATTTCTATAATTATGTCAAAGTGCAGCGTATCTTGCCAAACAAGCTTTTGGTTTAGACAAATGTAAAGCAAGATACTGGAGCTAGCTTTTATCGTCCATGTAATGAATATTTTGATAAAAAAAACAATGTTATGCAAAGAAAAAAGACAAACTCACTGAGTTTCTTTTGTCCTCAAAGTTAATGTCCTGTTTCTATCTGGTGATAGTGTAAGAAAACACAATGTTTTCTTACACTGTCAATTTGTAAGTGCCCCCGTAGACAAAATAAAGACAAAATATTTCAACGACGCGCGAGGCGGAGCAGTCTTCATCTCAGTCTAATACACAGTGGATTTCCGGTTCTATATTTTCCACGTTATAGTAAGAAGCTACTGCTGCACATGAACATTTATTATCAACTGTAGGTATATCATCCATCCATACATTAGCCTTTCGAGGTCCACTGCTGGACATAGGCCTGACCTAAACAGTGGCTTCAACTGGTCCTGTGCTGCCTTCAGGTCATCGGTCAACTCTATATAGTACAAAGATTACACTCGAAGTCGATTGCAGAGGACTCAAATGGTCGCCTCTTAAAGTCATATCTGAGGTTGGTCATAGATGCGTTGCCACCGTTGAGGATTTAATTGAAACGACTCATATAAGAATCCAAATCCTTGAAGCCCAAACTCAGCAGCAGATAAACATATGTTATTAGGTACAAATGGTTTTGTACCCAATACGCAATGAGAGTATTTTAGCGTGGAGTGGATCGGAGTGTTGAAACCGCTAACTTAATTCATATCGGAGGTAGATGATTGGACGGTTGAGACCACTTACCCTCAGGTGTACTGCAAACCCATTTGCAATTTTTTATATAAAGGAAATGTTGGTCCTCCTGTTATAGTGTAATTAATATATATATACCTACTTATTTCCAATAAAGTCGTTAAATATTTGGCACGTGCTTGTTACAAATATAGGAAAGATGATACATATCTCCTAAAGATAAGTGTACTTAAAAAGTTCCATGTCTACGTGTGGAATGCTCAAAAATAAATGTTTCAAATGTCATTGTTCTGCACGAGCATTGACTTGTAATGATTCATCGTAACTGACAGACAATACAAAAATAATGTAGTGCAACTTGTGAACTGTATCCAACAATGTACTAGAGCTCATAGATCAATGAACGATTTATGGCGGTCGAATTTATGATATAGGTTATTAAGTGCATTTAATAACAGCGCCAGAGGGGCATAGCGTTCAGAGGGGACCATGGGCCTGGGCAGCACCATTTGAAGAGCGACGAAATTTCCTTCCTCGTAAAATATAAACGATAGTTTTTGTAGAAAAAATCTCGAAACTAAAATGCCGTCTCTAGGCGGCACATTTAAGAGGTGACTAAATATTTAGATTTGATGGCCTTTTTTGGTCGTCAAATTGCACAGACACAGTTGTTATTAGTCTTGGTGACTTTTGTTCTGGTCGTCAATTTAGATTTTGTCTTTTTTTCCGAACTGGATGGGCGGCGAATTCAACTTCGACCCGGGCGGTTGGAAACTATCCTACGCCGCTGCATAGTAGGCACATACTATCATAATTATATTTATGTAGTCCTATATCAAATAAGATCGCATCAAACAACATATATGTCGGTATAATTGACTAAAATACTATATTATAGTACAATTCTATAAATATTACGTATAGTACGGAAAGCAACGTCAGCTGCATAGCTACGTATGAGTTTCTTGAAGTGGTCAAGTTTTCATCGGCTTTACAAAGACGTAAGCTAGTATAATATTAGCTAATATCTTGCATTATATATAATATTGTGCAGATGCCTACATACGAGTGAATAAAGGAAAAATACCTATATTTAATAGGTACATAAATAATTTAAATTGGGTAAACTTGTACAAATTGCCCTTGATATGTAGCATATATATAAAGGGGTAGGTAGATTACGTTAGTGACAGTTACAGATTATGAACGAAGGTATTTCTAAATTTGCTTATTATAAATTAGACAGGTACAACACACATTCAGATTGGATTAGTCTTTCTGTTAATGCAGAAATCTATAAAACATCTTTACACAGTTTTTATCGTTGTTAAACTCGTCACAATTTGTAATAAATAACGAATTCGTCATCGTTACTTCCGACTACATCATAAGTCGTAAAAACAATCGCAAATTTTCGCATTGTATTTCATTTGGCGGTATAATCAGAGTTTGCAAAAAATACATTAAATTCAAACATGTTTACAAAAAAAGAATAATGCGATATCCGCGACTTTCTAAATCATTTGATCATTAAACAACGCGGAAAAAGTGTACACTAGTTCATGACGTGCGTCTACAAAGGTTAAAATACAGCTTTAAAAATAAAAAAATCCAGCAATTACAATGTACCGCTTTTAAATAAAGGTGAGATTTGTTCAGCGATGTTGTTTGCCATTGGCATCATTATCTTGGCCAAGGTCTGGGTCTCCAGAAATAAGTATTACATCCTCTCCAGTATCGAGGATTGTGTGCCAAGTTTTCTCGCCCTACATCGTCAGTCAATACACAATAACCGCACCAGATGGTCAAGCGCGGCGACTGTCGTTGTGAAAAGTGCCAATGTCCGTATCTTAAAATAAAATCATAATCTGTCATCGCATTACACTCATTTAAATCATACTTTAATTTCTTGTGACAGTGAAAACAAAGATGGGTGACGAAAGTTATCCAGTTTATACTCGGATTGAGGATATCACGGAGGAAGATGACAAGGTCTTAGCAGGAGCTAAGAAGGAGATAAGGAACGATCTGACTGTTATCATACCAGAAAATCCCTTCCCAGAAATCGAAGTAGACGCGTATCCGCCTTTAAAATTCTCCTGGGTTATCCCGAAGAAATTAGCCGCAATGGCGTTTCCTAGGAATGTAGAAAACATCAAGTTTCTCGTCAATCAGGGAATCACGAATCTAGTAACATTGACCGCTGGAAAGAAACCCCCAGTAGACGGTGTTGCCAGGTTACGATGGACTGAGATTCCAATAGAAGAATTCGAATTACCTACAATAGATCAAATTAAAAGTTTTATAGAAGTGTGCAAAAGGGCTGATAAAAATGGCGAGGTATGTAACTTTTTTATTTATATTTATTTCTATTTTCTCTACAGCCTATTAAAGTTGATTCAACTAATAAGAAAATAACCTTTCGCTAAACAGTGGGAAAGGTAAATATCTTTTACGGTTTTGCATGATATTACAATGTTTTCATTATCATTGTATTATTATCATTATGTATAAATGTTAAGGATCCGGCAGGGATTCGTTCTCCTAGGGAATTACCCGGCTAAAGAAGGTACCCCTCGGAGACCCGAATATCCCTGCCTGGGCGGTTAAATCAACTTAGCCGTAGCATATGAGAACCGAAGGGTCAGACGTCTCCGTTATTATTATTAATAAGAAAAAAGTCAGTGAATCTTTGTTAAATAACTCCAGATAAAAAAAACCTCATGGCGTGGATTCTGTTATATCCGCGCCAGAACTCTTTTGAGTGTCAATCTTTTGAAAACTGATACATACGTCTTCCTATTCCATGATAACCCTCTTCGGGAACACAACATGTACCTTATATTCTCCTCCGCCTATTTTTTGTATTTGACCGGAAAGAACGGTCGCTTTTCATTCGCTTGTAGACCAGAAGCTCTTTCAGACGTTATGGACATGCTCTATTTCTTTGTTCTGAGAGTTATTCAATTATTTTATTATCACTTGCGAACTCTTTACAAAACAATCGCCATATAAAATAATATATTGTTTACATAAAATTGACATATGCATTTTTACAAGCAAGATAGGTAGGTCAATTTTAACCCTCGTACGCCCTTGGCGTTATTACAATTGGCAAAAAATTCAATATTCTTATACAAACACATTCACATTATTAATAAAGATCTGTCTATCAAAGTGAATCGCGTCGTATTAAACGTTGAAAAAACATTGCCATCCTCCTGTATGCTTACACATGCTTGTGTTCGTCATTGTTCACAAGTGTATTGACTAGAAATATCTGAATTTTACTTTTATCCTTGTATATCCCTTTCTATATGCTTGGAAGGTGGTAGAATCCTATGCGGTTTGACTCCGAAAGCTCTACACCGAATTTTGCCTTTAACGGCATTGCTAAGAGCCATTGTACTTATTTTGGTCTGACGGGTGTGGTAAGAGAGATATTCTTATCTGCGTTTCAACTTAGCCTTCAGAAGTAGGAATTTATCTGTGGTCAACCTCGGGTAAGATTGATTTTATCTGGGGTTGAAAAAAAACAAGCAAAAGCATATATTCGCCGGAAAGATTTAAGGTGTAGTGTCATATCAAATCGGTTCTATGACGCTATAATCAACCAGGTTTTAAAATCAACACCCGCACAAAAAAAACGTGTTCGGTATATCGCTGCTTTGCGTGAATAATACGATAACGGAAACTCGCAAAGTCTATAAAAGAGTTGATGCTAATTAAACAGAAATGAAAAAATAATAATAAAAAATAAAACCGACTTCCATGACACAAAAAAGTAAAAGATAATTTGAGTATATTTAAGTATGTTGATTGTTGATTTAGTAGGTACATATCGGCGCTCTAAAGTGTCTACTTCAGAACTATGTATTGACTATGTACCTACTAAACCAACATATATATTCATTTGTTTTAACTTTTTTATAGCATAGATATAAATTGACACGAAAACATAAACTAAGCTTAAATAAATGGTTAAATGTAAACTCAATCTAAGCTATAACTTACAAAACATTTATAAATTGTATTGAAGTAAATAAATGATAGAGTTGGATTTATATAAACTTCGCTTAGTTTTACAATTTCTTTAATGTTAGGCCTGCAAAACCCTTGCATTACGAGAATTGAGGAGTCAAACTTTTCATTTTGTCTCTGCTTACTCATCTTATTATATGTTCGTAAGCACCAAATGGACACTTATGGCTTAAGCTTGCAGTACCCTGCATCATCGGGGTTATGAGTTGACTGTCAATTTTTTCATTGTAGTCTCTGTTTAACAAAACTAATACATAAATATATCCGTAAGCACTAAATCGCCAGTTTCTGTGGTTTAGGCTTGAAGTACCACTGCGTTATTAGGATTGAGGAGTTAAAGTTGAAATGTTCCATGTTTTGGCTGTATCGCGTGCCAAAGAAATAGGCATAATTATATACATGCATAGGCTCGGCATACTCTACCCTTCAAAATGTTTCGCCACTCCTGCCCTAAGACAATCTCTTCGATATAATCAACGACCCATATTGGCTTTTACAATCAGAGATGACTGACAGTTTGATTGACGTTCTGCTATCATCCATCATTTATCATCATTAACGGTTGGCAGTTAAATGTTCTAACGCCCAACACGCGGTTAAAATCGGTCAATGATTTTTTTATAAGTTCAATTGGAAGCAAATTGATTGTGATTGATTAATGGTATTGAAGTTATTAATTGCATTGAATGACTTACAATTTTTGTTACATTATTATTTGGCTAATGATAATGAGGTGTTTGCTGGCAATCTAAAAAAAATTTTCATAGTCTTTCATCGACACTAAATAAGAAAACGTGCAAGAACTTTGATAAATAGTCACTGTCCCAAGCAGAATTCTGTGACCGACTCCATTTAGAGCTGGGATTATACGCAAAGTTTATTACAGATGTACAGCCAGACCTGAAGTCTATTCAATTTAGTATTACGTCTATGTAGTGTTTAAAACAGCCGGCATTCACCCCCTTTCATGTAAACGCGAGATGTGTTTCACGCTCGAATAAACTTTTCAGCTTTTTACAAGTTAACTTTTGACAGAATGAGATAGGATCGAATGTAAGAAAATATGTTGTTGAAATTACGAATGTAAATATAATATCATTTTTACTTATAATATTGAATTAGTACACAAGCAGTCCACCTGTTTAATGGCCTCTGTCGCCCATGGATAGCCGATGTAATATATTGAATTTTTATCAACGTTTTTAATAGCATGAAATGAAATTGCACCCAGAATGTTTCCTGTATAAAATTATGTAGAATGGTCGTCGCTTAATATTTTAAGAATGAAATAATGTTTTTGTCACTTCCTGTACACTTATTTTTAAACAATCTGTGCTTCAGTCTAGTAAAAATTATTGGGAAACAAAATCAATGTTTTGTTTATATAAATAATCAAAATATCCGGGAATGCGTGCCAAATTCTGATAATACACGCTTATCAATGGATTCGGATGAACTTTTCGATTTTTGCAAACATACGTAGATGAAGTTTTCCGAACACTATTTTCAGTACAGAACAGTATAGGCAGATAAACCTGATTTATTTATTTTAGCGCCATCTGTTATACAATTTCGGAACTATTAAGTATCCAACAAAACTAAGCTACGGTGTTAGTTCGACTTAGTGTAGTACCTACTGTTTCGTAGATGGCGTTATTTTCATTGTGCTATATATTTAGTTGTAGTCGCAATCTTGCCGGTTATACATACCTATTACTTGTAAAACACGATGTTTAAGTTTTCGACCATATCTTGTGTGATTCTACTTCTATGCTATGATGTGCGCAAACAAACACTCGGAATAAGGGCACAGGTTTAATCGTTCACAAAAAAAGCATGGCATTTATAATTAAGCAAATGTATATATTGATAAATTCGATTCTTTTTAAACGTCAACCTTTTTATTGTAAAAAAGGATGACATTTACAATTAATCGAATTTCTGTAGAAAATCCTACTTTTAAATCCATCTGCCCTCCTTTGTCAAATTATCTGGCAACCCTTAACTTACTGTTATTTATTATTCTTATTTAAAATAGTTTAATATTGTTTACAGGTGATTGGTATCCACTGCCGGCAGGGTCGTAGTCGCTCCGGCATCATGCTGGCTTGCTACTTGGTGCATTTCCATAGGTTCCTACCCGACCAGGCTATCAACACCATCAGGATG
>DWNE01010500.1:0-10312 GCA_018249875.1 Cecropterus toxeus
GGTAACTTAATTTATAATTGTTATATTTGCGTTTGCAAGGCCTTGGCGCGAGCTGTAATCTTATAAACAACATTTCTAAATAAATAAAAAAAAATACATACAGTCGAACGTATAACCACCTCCTTTTCGAACTCGGTTAAAAAATGAACAAAAAATATGACTGACTTCCATGCCACAAAAAAGTAAAAAATAATTTGAATATGTATCGGTTTATTACATAAACAGTACATAGTACATGGTCCCGAAGTCAGCGCTTTACACACTTCGCAAAATCATGTATGTTCTACGAGTATATGAGCGCCGACTTCAGAACTATGTACTGTTTTATATATATACGTGACGAATAGATAACCTCTGTTCCTTTGGGAAGTCGGTTAATAAACACGATGTTTCACATCTACCAGGTGTCCCGTGACGGTAATTTTTTACAACAATCTATGTATCTCAGTTAAGTCGCAGTTTATAGATCTTGTTTAAAGTTATTTGCTTTTAAGAAAATATAGTTTAGACGGGAAGATTGGGTTTATTGAACTTTTCACGAGCCTTCTTTATATGAGACTTCTGTGGTCACTTCGGTACGTCACTTCGGACAAATGAAGTGGAAAATGTACTTTCTTGGAACCTTTCAGGGAAAATAGAAATACTTTTCATTCTTTTTAAAAGCTTTTTGAGCGTGAAATATTCTAACAATATACACAGAACTAGTATATGCCTATGACTTAGTTTGCGTAGCAAGCACAAAACTTTAATCTGATATTGTGAAAAAAAAAATGTAACTTAAAATGTGTTAGTACCTTCGTAGTAGGAATAGTTTAATGTTCGAATCCCGTTAACAAAACGAGATATTCCTCTTTTAAACATCATCAGAAAATTTTAATTACGAAATACTCATCAAAATGAGACCAGCATATATGAACAGACAAAGCAATAAATATTACTAATAATTAAAAATCGGAAAGTTTGTAAGTGTATGTTTGTTACTTTTCACACAAAAACTGCTGAAAAAATGTCCGGATGTCGCAGAAAGGACACCGCCAAGATCCCGTACAGCATTGGCGCATACATGTATGTATATACGTTACAGCAATAATTTTTATGTTTAAATGTCGATAAACAAATAGTACCTATTTCATTACATAAAATATTTTTTTCAAAATTCTATGCTGAAAAGGAGAAAATAAATATTATTGAATGGCTTGTTAGGTTAAATTGTACATAGGCTTGTATACATATGTGTTCCTGTTTTTATTTTATGTTTTAAAATAAAATAAAAATGTATTAGGTTTCTCAATGAAAGAAAATAAATGTATCATAGTTTCGACAAAAATAGGATGGTACCATGGCCAAGCCCATTTGGCATACAGATAGTTTATGTTCTAGATAAATACATAAGAATACTTATTACCGTGGTAAATGACTGCCTCGGGCAGGCAGAGCCGCTGAATTATTTGTTACACATAGATTGTAGTGCAGAGTGGAGTATCACTATTTTGAAGTCATTATTCATCAAAGTCACACGTATCATTACTACACTTTGATCAAAGAAGTTAAAAAGGCTGTATGCCTCAAAATACGTTCACAGACTTTGTTTGTATATATTGATCTGATTCTATTCTATTCTATTTTTAGTGGTGTGTAAATCAATGACAATAACATAAGCCATTTTTAACTCCGCTTTTTAGTCTATAGCTTTAAATCTGTAGTCCTTACGGTAAGTGACTCTAGATATTATTTTATTTGGACTTGATAACAGGTTAGCATGGGCGGCAGTGACCACTACAAGATAAGATGTAAGATTGTACTAACAAACGAGTATGCAGTCAACCTGATGGTGATTGGTCGCTGCTGCCCATGGACGTATGTATAACTTAATACAGGTGTTCGATCTGAAGTCAATCAGAGGTACCTTGCTCCTCCTAGGGGCTAATATAGCCGCCTTATATAAGAGTAGCTCTGCAGTCACATCGAAACTTAAGAACTAGTACACTAGTAAGAATTAGTACGGTGGTATTTAGAAATAGGTAAGGTGGTGATACCGTCGGTAGAACCATACTCTTTACAGCACCCTTTGAACAGCGAGCCCCTTTGCTGCTTCTATTCTTGCTATTTCATAAAAATATAAATTTAATATCCAGCCCTGAACTTTAAAACGGACGCCCTGCTGTTTTTGCTCTCATTTTGTTTATTTCTTCATCTATTCAGGCCTTATTTCGGAAACTACTGAACCGGTTTTAATTAAACGAAGCAGATAATAAGCATGTTTTAATAAAGAAGGCATAGCAGGGAGTTAAATCGTCTTTGAAGCCTTTTATTTGCAATGTGATATTTAAACAAAGAGGCTTTATATAAAGAAAAAAAAAATAAAGCTTTAAGGCTTTATATTAATAAAAAATATGATGTTCGTTTTTAACAGTGCTATCGATTTCTGAGATATAACAATAGTGTCTTTAGTACGAGTTTGTTATGTTCCCTTATAACAATCATTGTTATATACATTGTACATTGTAAGGTATGGTCGAAAACAGAAACGTGGAGTGTCCATTGCAATGTATTGGTAAAAACTACATACCAGGTGGTAGAACCAATGTAGTTCGAGCGAGAAGGTACCACCGTGGCTATTCCGTCGCTTCTAGCGTGAAGCAGTTCTTGCATTTCCGTGGAAGGGTGTGTTTGCCGGCCACTTATGTACGAGGCGACCATCTTAGTCGTCGGGAATAGCACCGCATCTGCGATCGAACTCAGATAGAATCCCTGTTCCATATGAAGTTGCTTACGAATGTAGCTGGCCGGCAGTGAGCACTTACCATCAGGTGGAATGCATGCTTGCTTGCTACTTCAGTCTGAAAGTAAAATTTAATAAAACGATTTAAATTAGTGTTTATTCCTTTTTAGTATTTTGACTAGCTCAAAATACTCGTACTAAAAAAACCTTACCTTACCTTTTTAATATTATTCAATTCACAAGTCCGTTTATAACATGGTACTGAAATCCTACACTTGTACATGCAGTTGTTCTATATAAACGCACCCTAGTTCAGTTCGTTCACGTTACTTTGTTCCTACCATTTCTTTCTGTTCTTTGTGTATTCTCTTTTGCGTCTATTTCTCGAGCAGGCACGATCGGTCGCTACGTCCATTGCTTTCTACACCGTTCGTTTGTTAACAGAATAGTACAGTAACTCATAAAACCAACTTGTCGTTCCTCAAAGGCTCTAGAAAATTCATTTCGCTCGAAAAATATTTGAATGTTCTTTTCTGTATAGTTCTAGGAGCATGCAATCCACCTGATGGTTGTGGCTTCTGCCTACAATCTATATGAATATTTATAATCAATTCTAGATAGGATTGAAGTATTACCAGGCGGTAGTTGGTGGAGTCCTTTTTTGTTCTCTAGGGCGAAACCCTATTTAAGGTAACCGATACCCTGGCAGTGACGCCAGGCTATGTCTTTACCGCACTTAAACTCTCCGATGGCCATCGTCGACAACGAAGAGGACTCCGGGATCTGGTTGGTAGAATTCTATAGATGCGTTTCTACCTCAAGTCTATTTAGTACTATTTGGAACGTCGCATGTCGTAGAGTTTTCACATCCTTTAAATGAAAATATAACAGTGTCAACTAATGCATTTTAAGACAAAAATAAGAAAATAAGAGTTTCACCAGGTGGTAGAACTAATATAGTTCGACCGGGGAGGTACCACCGCCGCACCCATTTCTAGCGTGAAGCAGTTCTTGAATTTCGGTAGAAGGGTGTAGTTGCCGGCATAATTATATATGAGGCGTTCATCTCAGTTCTTGGGAGTAGCAACGCATCTATGATCGACTTCAGATGGAACACCTGTTCTATATGAAGTTGCATACATATGTCCAAGGACAGCAGTAGCCACTTACCATCAGGTGAGCTGCATGCTCGTTTGTCACTTGAGTTTGATAAAAAAGAGTGACAGTGGTGCATTATATTGTCGATCTTTGTAAAAAATCTCGCGAATTCTGCAAGCGTTCCGTCTGCCGCTCCATCTTTTTGTTCCAACGCTTTCATCTTAAAAATTAATTGCGAGTGTCGATTGTAAATTTATTGTTTGATATTTGTAGAGAAAAATAACTTTGTAACAATGTTGCGGAAAATTTTCGCGTTTCTATACTTTTTGCTCTGCGAAGCGTTTTATTTATTGTGTAACTTACTTGTACAAATTGAGGAGTTTCAGGAAATTCTTAGTTTAACTGGCGTTTTAAGTTTTAAAGTGTTAGCTGAATTTTAGCTGCAGATATTTCTGAGAGCGATGAAGTGCTCTATACGAGTGTGTATATACGAGTGTGCTATGTTTTTTGCTCGGATTTAATGAAATTTCAAAATAAAACTTTTATTTATCGACTTTCCAAAGGAATGAGGTTATCTTTTCGTCACGTATATATATGTATTTTATATATGGTCGGCGATTATTTTGCGACACCGCTACCGACCGAAACGATTCAAATGGCTTGTATGGAACTCGTTTCATAGGGAGTCGAATTTTATGAAATAAAAAAATCCGGAGAAGCAGTTATTCCCTAACTTTGTAAAAAGTAAATTTCTTAAAATCTTGAACAAGTTACCACAGAGCTTAAACACGCACAAAACTAACATATATTTCAATTATTCTTCACTTTTTGTGGCATAGAAGTCGGTCTTATTTTTTTAATTCACAAGGTATCTAATAAGTGCTATTTTTATTCTACATATATTTGAATTATTCTTTACTTTTTGTGGCATAGAAGTCGGTCTTATTTTTTTTAATTCACAAGGTATCTAATAAGTGCCATTTTTATTCTACACGGTCATTTTGACGCTTTTCCAAGTATTTTAATGTGGTGTAAATGTCAAAGTGTATGTAAATGTATAAATTAAAATATTGCAGATCTAATTTATTTTAAGGAAATTCATATGCTTGATATCTATCAAGCATAGTAATATCTAGGAATATATTATAAGCATCTGCTTATAATATATTCCTAGATACTTCCGAAAAAATACCCGAAGAATAATGTAACCCATAATGTTACCTTCTATATCATTGATTTCAATCGTGCCACTTTGAAACCGAACCCTCTATAATGAAATCAGTTCAGACACTGAAATTTTCTCTGCAATTGTGTGTTGCAGAATTTCCATAGTAGATTGTATCGATGTTTGATTATAAGTCGATTGAGCAACGTCGGTAGGACGCCTCATCACGGGGCCGATAACGTTTGCTACACACTGTTGTGTTCTTTATACAGCAAAAATAAAACTAATTTATTGCTTGATGTATCTTTAATATTATAAAAGCGAAAGTTTATGAGAATGTACGTGTGTTTATTTTTCTTTCACGCAAAAATTGCTGATTGGATTTGGATGAAATTCGGTTTGTGATAGTTTATGGCCTGGATTTATTACGCAGAATACTTTTGCCGACGTAAAAGATCTAAGCGGGTGCAGCCGAGGGAAAAAGCTAGTATATATACACATTAGTTTTGTTAATTTACGAGTTATTTTTAAATTCTGTAAGTTGGTCTGTAGTTAGAAATCATTTTTTAGAGAACTCTCAGGTGTGCAGATTTCCTCACTATGTTTTCCTTCACTGTGACTCAATGATAATTAATTTACAATTACATATTTTTGAAAAATCAGTGGTGCGTGCCTGCGATCGAACCTCGGAGCCTCGACTGAAAGGCCGAGTTACAACTAATAGGCTACTGCACATCATAGAATAATACAATGATTGTGTATATTCCTACTTATACTGTGAAACACGTAAGTATATTTGTTGGATATTCGCGCTGCCAGTGTGTATCAACATAAGCAATAGACCGGCCTATTACACCGCGCATGCAACGTTCTAAGCACATGCAAGCTGGCTGTTACGTGCCAGAGATCGAGCTGTACTGTGTGAATTAGCATGCTTACATATAATAGATTCTAAATTGTAGCTTCTGGTTGTAGTGGTTTATGTTACAAATAGACTTGAATTAATTAAGTGATTCAGATAAGGTAAGATGTTGATGTTGTTTTGGTCATATTGTTGTGAAATATAAACAAGGCATCAAGTTGATAGACGCGTTACTATGTATTAGACTTAGAAAGTCAATAGTACTATTTTAAACCCCATTTTATATAAGCACATTTGCTTTTGTTGTTCACTTTTTCAATGATTCAATTTCAAGTCATTTGGCGTAGCGGAGCGGTCGCCATACCGATATGATACGCAGTGAGTTTCTGGGTTCGATGCTCGGCCAGACAGACATATCTGCATGGTGAATTTAGATTCTGTTCTTAGTTCTGTCTGATTGTTTGTGTATTAGTCTTTGTGTCCATGACACATTAGAGAATTTTGAGAACGTTTTGAGAAGTAAAAAGCGTTTCAGTAGATGTCTACATTATAAAAAATAATCTTCCTCCAAATTTCATGGTCCTAAGTTAATTACTTAGAAGTATTTTAGTATGGGCTTCCTGACAGTCAAATGTGTATCATTTGGTCTTACATATCGTATATGTAGATAACATGAGAAATTCATAGTTACGGGAACACGATATTTTCTAGAGCGATGCGGTTACAATTTCCTTGAAGGCCTTTCTCGGTTTACGAACAGGGCCAGCATCCGTTTTGGAATTAAATAGCCCGGGAAAATGAAAATGCAAATTATATTCCCAAGTAAAGTGTTTTCAGATTAAATTAAATTCTGTCTTTAAAATTTGCTTGCGTTTTTCGCTTTTACTAATATCTCAACATATTATGATAATAGTAAATATAACATTATATTCTATCTTTATTTTTGAATTACTGATTTTACTTTAAAGTGTACTACGATATTACACCGTTAACCTACTTATGCCATATGCTTCAATTCTACATAAGAAATATTTTCAAAACAAGCTTTTATTTCAATGCACTGAAAATTAATAAATACACTTTGTAGTAGTCAAACACATTTTAGAGTGCATTATACAATCTTATATCATATAGCTTGTCGCCAGATTTCTCAGATTAGATTTTTCTCGCGGCGTAGAGTATGGCGGTGGTCTCTTCCCAGTCCAACTATACGCGTTCTATCACTTTTGTATTTGTATTTTGTAACTTACAATACTGGAGTAGCAAACAAGCATACAGCCTTATCATTAACATGTTGACCAACTAGAAATTGTATTCTTAGCTTATCCAGTAACATTGTTAAAAATAGTAAAACAAAATACTGCTTAAAATTTTTTTTTGTTAATAATGATATATTTCATTTAACGTTTTAAGTGATTGCCGAGATAATAAAAAAAAGTCGCTCCCTCCTCCTTCTCCCATTTGCAGGCGCCATTAAAAAAATATATATAGTCTATGTCACTTTCTAAACTGAGACGATTCTAATGATATGTCATTTGTTACAATAGGTCAAGCAGTTTGGGCTGTGGCGCATGCCAAATAAATGGACATACATACAAACATACATGCATACATACATACGCTCGAAAAACATAACCCTTCTGATGGCGTTGTTGTGTAAAACCGATGTATTAATCATTAAAAATAAATCTATAAATAATAACAGTCTACACACGTTTTTCACACTTGAAAAAATACTAAATAAAGCTTTGTCACATGCACGAAACATTTTTTGGAAATAAAATATTATTTGAATCGCAATTTTTAGTACCTACGAAACGGTATTTGAATATTAAAAGAATTTAGTTAGTTTGCAACTGTTTAAAATGATTTTTAGAAAAAATGAATATAGAAATACTAAATCGTTGCGCAAATATTTCATGAGGCTTTATTTGAATAGTTCATTTTAATATTGCGGCAATGTTTATTAACAAGCAACGCTTTTTGATATCTTTTGCATTTGTATTTGTTTTTATTTTTTAATTAAATGATGTTGTCCGTACTAAGTAAATCCGTACAGTATTTAATACCATTGTGACCTTAAAGAAAAACTTGCCAGAATTTCTCAGTAGAGCCTTATTAGATTAAAATTATTAAGGCGAATCAAATATGGATTGCCATTACTAAGGAATAGTTATTCTATAAAATAAGACAAACATGAGTTTTAATCTCTATAAGATTTTTTATTAAGTTCCATAAGTACCTTCTAGATGAAGGATTTGCGAGTAGGAATAATTCAACATAAGGTGGACATAATATTATTTTTTATGAACATGAAGTCAATCTGACGTTAAAAAGTGTCAATGAACATTTGTAACCAACTTTACACACATTAGCTGAAGTATCCGTGCTTCGCTCCGTGATAAGAAAGGTTAGGTTTTACTCACGAGCTGTTGGAGGTTCATGAAAAGTAATAAAGACCTTCCAGATAGAAAATTAAATGTTAACCTACTATGTATATGCCATCAAACCTATGCTTTTTATTTTATAAAAGTCTGAAACCAATAGGTGTAGTGACGTCACTAAAATAGTCGCCATCTTGAAATAGCGAAAATTATCGAAACGAAAAGTAACGCGTTGCTATTCAAATAACTAAGATGGTCACCTTATACGTAAGTCAACCGGCATCTACCCTCTACTGAGTTACAAGAACTGCCTCACGCTAGAAGTATGTGTAACCGTTGTACCTCCTCGAATAAACCATACTTATTCTGCCACATTTCTAAAATACCATTTGCTATATTCGCTACATAAAACAAAGAAAAATACCCAGTTTTAATTCCAGGCGATACTTATTTACCCACAGATGGGATTTAAAAACTAAAAACTCAGTTTGAGTTGAGAATAACGCACCTGCAGTCAGAGTCAGTTGTCCTTAACATTTTCCGAGCGGATTTTTTTCTGTGCGAAAAAGTCGCGTAACATTTTATTGTTTCGCCGCTAAGAGTTAAGAGATTAGCGGGAAGCCTATAACGGTGGCAGTAAAAAACCGCTTCAGCGCTCATATATTTCCCGCGGTGGCTTTTTTCGGTATGCTTTTTCATTTCAAAAGATACGTTTATTCATTTACTAGCCGTGTTCGTTAGCGCTTATGCGGGGATAGGAGTCTTTGTTTCGTCCGTCGGTATACATTTTAGTGAGATTTCGAGTTACTTAATTTTAATATTATTTTGGTAAGATAAGCACCAAATATCAACATCTATTTTTTTAAAGACATATAAACTTAGAAAGATTTAACCTAAAAGATTTAAAGGTCGTGTTTCGATTGCGACTCCGCCGCCTCCTTATAACAGCAGTGTTAATGGGTGATGTATTGTACTATGAAGAGGGTGTTAAGGAAGACAGTAGTTCAAGAGCGACCCGCGTGGCGGAGCGGTCACCATACCGGTCTGACGCGCAGTAGGCCCCGGGTTCGATTCCCGGCCAGACAGAAATATGAATGATGAGTTTAGATTTCTGTTCTGGGTCTGGGTGTTTGTGTATTCGTGTTTGTGTGTCCTTGTTACCCAAGACACAGGAGAAAATCCTAGTGTAGGGCTATGAGTGTAGAAAGCGGTTTTTAAAGCGTTTTTTGTCTTTAGAAGCAGCAACACACTCATTGGAGATATCTGTGGGTCACGGAGACTTATCATATTGGTAGTTACGTATGAAAGTAGAATGGTAGTTTGCAAGCTCGTTTGTTAGGTCAACTTCATACCTATATAAAGTTACGTTATTATATTTTTAACTAACTTAATAAAAAAGTTCTCAATTTAATATTTAAGAATGTTTTACAATAGGAACTTCATTATTATTTCATATGATGGTCTATTAGGCCTTCATATGAAATAATAATGAATGATGATTTGTAATTTATAATAATTTTAGCGTATTAATCTTTATGTAACCATGGGTTTAATAGCTTAGGTACACATTATTTGTGTAGTAAGCATTTTTTCGTTTGCGAACCTTCCAGAAATCGAAACGATATTTCAAGTTACTGTGCATACAATTGTAGAGAGATTTTTACTATTTTGAGTAGTATTTTACTTGGGGTCCGCGGATGGGAGCGGAACATCAGCAGGCAGGTTTATGGGTTCCGTTGCTTTGTTACCAAATGTTTGTGCTGGAATTATGATACTTTTGTGCAAAACTACGTATGTGTATGTTTTATGTTTTTCAACGTTCTAGCTTCTTTATTCCAGTTCGTTTTGCGAGTTGTGGTGTTTTTGTTTTGTGTATGGTTATAAAGTTTATGACAAAGTAAAATTATTTTACTTTCAAACCACTTAAACCTAAGCAAATAATATTCTTGTCATCATCAAATAAGTAATAAAAAGGTATGTTGGAGTAATGGCCTCGTGTATGTGTGTTTTTAACTCGCTTTTATTAGCTTCGGTTGTATGTATGTATGTATGTATGTATGTATGTATGTATGTATGTATGT
>DWNE01010501.1:0-10312 GCA_018249875.1 Cecropterus toxeus
TGAGCGTAAATGCTCACCGGTACGAGCCCGAAACGGGCATCGCGCTCGAAGGACTCCGGTTGTGTTCCGTTGGAGATTCCGGAGTCCTCCACACAGCGCTGAGTACGGCCACCGGGGGGGTTTTAGTGCGGTAAGAATGCCACATAACCCAGCGTTGCTCCCACAGCGTCGGGTACCTTTTGAAGGTTTCCCCCTCGTCACAAAAAAGGTGCTATTGCAAACGATATAAATATCAGCGAATGAACAAGTTAGGCTAAATACATACATTACGATATAGCTATTTAACATTTGACAAATTAACTACGTACAAAGTGATCAATACTAATCTATCAGTATCATGAGAATTGCATAATTAAAATAAAGTTGAAAATGTACCTAACTATAATAATTCATATAACTGTGTATTTTCTAGAGTACCTATTCAAAAGACAATTATTTTACAAACAAAAAAGAAAACCGGACGTAAGAAACTCGCAGAGTTAATTGCCGGATCTTCTCAGTTGAGGTAGTGTTACGAATTTACGATCCGATAGTAGTGTAAGAAAAGAATATTGTAGGTAGTAGGCCTGCAAAGTAACGAGATTTCATTTCATTTGAATAGTTTTATCTCGTTTAGTAATAAGTTTATTACACTATAAGTGGTTACTGTCCTTTATAGACATTTGTAGACCATGATTTCGTTGCTACAGTTTAAGACTAGGTTGTAATGTAAGAACCAGACACGGATTTTCAATTATTTTTAGGCGGGGTAGGTGTATAAATTTAAAAATGCCGCCTCTGCCCATTTGAATTTCTTTTTACCATAATTTCAGGCATGAA
Source organism: Cecropterus toxeus (assembly GCA_018249875.1). Classification (NCBI taxonomy): domain Eukaryota; kingdom Metazoa; phylum Arthropoda; class Insecta; order Lepidoptera; family Hesperiidae; genus Cecropterus; species Cecropterus toxeus. Next base: position 820 of record DWNE01010501.1, read on the forward strand.
ATGTCCAATAATGGTGATTATTAAAAAGTAAAAGTGTCAAGAGTTCATTTCCTACCGACTGAGGCGTCCCAATGGTAAATCAATGATGAGTTGCGCATTCGTTTGCAAGATTTGAATTCGCCGCCCTCTGGGCTTGTCGCTGGGGGCATAGGCCCCGTCTTGAAGATCCTGGGTTGTGTAAGAGTCCGGCCCTTGCTACAACTTTTGACAAATTTCAGAGTCCATTAATTCCGGGACCCCGTCCTGTCCCTTTAGCGTAGGTTAAGTAGATAAATCAGAGACTAGCTGACCTTTTTTATTTCGCTGTCCCCTGCCGATGAACTCTCCCGTTAGCTAAGCTATATGCTTAGCTAACGCTGAGTAAGACCAAGAAGGTATCTAACATATCCCAAGGTATATAATATCTACTATGCAAATAGCCACCATCTTTAAATACATAAAAGGTTAATCTTGTTATCTAAATTGGTTATCTGGCAGTTTATTTGCAATTGTGATTTTATCTACAACTTTTGTTTGCATATCTTATGCGTTGGCGCACTTATTTTTCATGTGTCCACAGACGTATTCTATACACACTTGCAAGTGTGTGTAGTTTCTAGCAAAAACCAAAAACACTTCAAGTTTTAAACGCATCTCTTCGTGGTTCGACTTCGAAGACGCTAACGTCAAACCTATTTCTGCCGTATAACATCAGTATTAAACGCAGCTGTGTTTTGGTTTGAATATTGTATGGAAGGATGCAAATGAGGCAGCTAACCTATTCTTACTCCAGAGGTACCTAAAAACTTTTACAAATACAAGCACGTACAAGTTTAGTATTTTTTACGGCGTTCTCTCCTACCTAGATATAGATATACTACTATTAGATTTTCTACTTTTTATATGTAGGTACAGCTGAAAAAAATAGCTACTTACAATACAGTTATAGTAGTTATGTAGATGGCGCAAAAAATAAACAACCTCGACACGAAACTTGCTTTTTTATTATATTTATGACGACGAAAGAAGAATGTCTTCACAGAATGGGAATAAGAATGCAACGATATTTTAGTTTTTGCGGGGGGCTTAAACCACATATCTAGTGAATACTAGTTATTTGCTATTACTAGGGGGGAGTCCAACAACACCCCCGTCCACATTATCTGGTGGTTAATTAATTATAGATGTATCTATATGGGTGGCTGGTTATCATAGGATCAATTGCATCAGGAAACCGGGTGTACCTCGGCCAGTTTTTTAAATGATGATTAAAAAAAAAATAATGTCGCCATCTACGACTGTCTAGTATATGTATGTACGTATGTATGAAAGAATGTATGTAAGAAGAAAGTATGAAAGAATGTATGAAAGATCATTTAATCAATTACATATACAGTCATAAAACTGAATATATTTTCTAAAACCTAGGACCAATACCTTCTTAAAGGAAAAATTATCCAAGGTACTATAAACCAGTTGTACCTTGGACTGTGTCCGTTTTAACTTGACAGTGAACGTTCTAATCGAGATAATTCTGCTGAAATATGATAATGATCTATTCGTATTAGCTTTTGCAATTAATAATAATTACAGTTTTTATGTTATTTAAGCAGAAATATTGTTATTATTATTTTTTTATATTTTACTTATATTTTTAAAAAAAGTATGTAAATCTTTTAATATACGATTATATTACTACAAAAAGCTAAAAGCTTTGAGCTATTTTTGACAAAATGAGGTAGGTACATCGTAAGTGGGGTAGCCAAGGTACAATATCGCGACAACTTCACTTAACAAGCTTGATACATCCACTTGCGATTAAAATTAGGATTTGACACAAATTCCTTCTAGTACCTAAATCTACTAAGATTAAATTATAATAAAACTATTTTCACAAGCATGCAACACTTTGATTAAAATAGGATAATGTGAAGCTTAAAATACTTACTTTTAAGTATAAAACAATAATTACCTTTAACTGTCCTTACACGGCGCCGGCGTATTGCAACTAATTCATATAAATGTGGATAAATGATGTTTCAAATGCTATAGACAACGGTTCTTAAAAACGTGAGATTTAAACAGAAAATGTGACTGATTTAGGTACAACTCTCTTCAAGGTTCAATAGGTTCCCCTACACATTTGCTACTTACAAATTTTCGCATTTTTAAGTACCTAAGATTTAAACAAAAATGTGTAGGTATATATTTACAATGCGTTTAAATGATAACATACAAACTTTAATAATAACAAAGTTTTGAAAAAATATCCTTTATAAATACATGCCAAGTGTTTATATTCAAATAGAGACACTTGAGTAAATATTAATTATTGGTATCACCATTACTTGCACTATTAATCAAAACATTTTTAATTAAAATGAAACGATATTCATTCAAAGTAAATAGGTACCTATTACTTTAACGACCCAAAATAAATAATCTTTAGCTTAACCGTGTTCTCTTTTAAACATTATAAGAAACTTATCTAGATGTATCACACTATCACAGGGACATAATGCGAAGTTTGCATTTTGCGGTTATTGAAGTGACACATCGTTTATGTTTGCCCTTTTCTACTCCATCATCACTTTTTTGTCTGTTAGAATCTAGCGACTAGACCAGTGGTTCACAAACTATTTTTCCTTGTAGAAACCTTTCAATTTTGCCCCCTCCTTGCTACATTTATGTCACATTCTCATATTTTAAATTTTATTCACGCCTACGTGGACCCCGATCGAGTCTCCCATGGACACCAGGTCCTCTTTGGGAATCGCTGGACTAGACGATTACTTTAGCGGTTTAAGACATTTAACTTACCTAGTGGAAATTTTGTTTGTTCAGTCTTATTTATTCTAACTGTGTCATATCTATATCATGGAACAAATCCAAGTCAATGAGAATTTAGAGAGATCTTAATTTATTACAGGACTTACCAGTTATATACCGAGATAAAAATACTAATTAAAAAATCACTTTTTCAACCATTTACACGTTTTTCCTCTACAAAACCATAAATAAAGTGGAAAGTAGGTGTGTTTGAATTATCACACTCAGTATTACTGTTCCTTATTATTATCTTTGTCTAAGACTTAATTGTCTGCTAAAATACGCTGAAGTAAATATTTGAATAGGTGTGCCCTCAAAATATTATAATCTAAAAATGCAGTTCTTGAGTTATGATAGAAATAAATACGCAAATCACTTTTATTATTTTATTTTACTTTAGGATTTTTAGGAGTTGGTAGGTACAAAAAGGTTGTCCCTGTAGTTCCGGAATAGGGCTACGGTATCCCCTGCCTACCGTAAGAAGCGACTAAAAGGGGGCTTCCAGGATTGCAGGCGGCAGCAGTGAGAATGTGTGATCGCATGCCGCTGTAAACAGCTCAAAGCATGGTGAGCGCTAATTCTCACCCGGTAAGAGCCTAAAAGAGGCATCGCGCTTGGAAGACTCCTGTTGTGTTCCGTTGGAGATCCTGTAATTCTCTACGCAGCGCTGAGAACAGCCACCGGGGAAGTTTTAGAGCCGTAAATAAAAATCCCACATAACCCGGCATCGCCCCCACGACCTCAGGTACCTTTTGAACATTTCCCCCTAGAGAACAAAAAAAGGTGAAAAAAGATGGTAAAACCCGTCGTAGTTTGAAGCACAATCCCCCCAATTATGTTTATCTTATAATAATAATGTTTATAAGATTCTATTTGAGTAGTGTTGAGAGGGAGAAACACTAGAGACATTCCTACAATCTATGGTCAATTCAGGTAGTTTGTATTTACTGTTAGAGAATTTCATTAGGCATTTAGTTCACCCTTGTAACTAGGGATGTAACGGAGCTTCGACTCCGACTTCGGTTCCGATAAAACTACCTCCGTTACATCCCTACTTGTAACCCTTAATTTAAGTTGTTTCAAAAGTATAAATAAATAAATTCTTACTTCATCCTGTACCGTAGCTACTAACATTCTTATCTATTTTAGGGTTGATTTTATTTGTTATCACTTATCATTAAAGTTTCAAGTACATAATTATGTCGTACCTTATGACTCATTCGCTTATGACTCATAAGCGAAGTCTGTGATAAAAAGATACATATCAAAGTCTCCATTTAAATTAAAATACTAGTTTCACGCTCATAGCCCCACACTAGGATGAAAACACACAAAGACGAATACGCAAACACTTAGACCCTGAGAAGAAATCTAAATTCATCATTCAGATGTCTGTTGCGTTTGTGAAAGAGCCTTATTTAGTCTCACTTAATATTATAAAAGTAACAGTTTGTAAATAACTGAAAATGGATGGGTGTATGAATGTTACTTTCCACCTAAAAAAGACTAGTAGAATTTGGCAAAAACACAGCGATTATAACAGGTAATCATGACATTCACAGGAAATAAAACAAAAAAGTTATACATTCACATTTATTATATTATATATCCGATACATTTAACATTTATTATATAAATTAGTAAAAATATTCCTTGATGTATATATTTAGCAAATACGATATACCTACATTTGAAACATCTACATATCGAATAACAGTGTAAGTTTGTTGAATACATTACAATAATTTAGGCTTATTTATAAAATTCGTAATACCTTCAAAAATACTTTGAATTTCTACTCATTTAATATATGAAGTTCTGTGGCGTAGCGTGGGGCCCAATTACCAAAGGCGGCAGAAATTGCCGCCCGCCATGGTAATATAAGTATAGGTCGGCAATAAGAACCTGTATCGAAAAACAGAAGGGACTAAACTCAAAATGTACTCCTAAGAACGTAGTTTATCGTCTAGCGAATCAAAAAAATGACAATTTCATGCTAAAAAAACTTAAACACATATGTTACGTCCATTTAACCGCGTGTTTAAGATAATCCAAAATGCAAACAAACTTTTGATATTTTCAAATACAAATTTGCTTTTAGGCCCTTTTATTCTCATGAGAAACACGTAAAATTTACGCAGCCTCCGGTTCAGGTAATAAAGGTTCAATTTCATTAGAGGTACGAACAGATCAGGGTATCAGAGACGTGTCGTGCCAGACAGTATACAATATAATTTTCTGTGGTGGTTAACGTCTCTACTATTGATATTAACTTCATATGTATTTTTACTAAGTAGATATGAATTACATTGTTTTAATGATATCTCATAATTTTCATGACCTACCTGGTATTGCTCGCGTACCATGAAACTTGTGTTAACTACCACAGCACCACAACTATTGTGTGCCTCTCGTAAAATCTATATTTGAATTTAGGAAATTGGCGATATAACGTTATTTATTTACTACACTTAGCAAAATGAGTACCCAAAAGGCCTAGGAGGAATATGCCTCCCTTTTTAGGGCTTGTATACATGTTGTATTTACATCTAACTGTTTCTTAAGGAAATAACTCGCCATGTCGACGTAGCGTGGGGGGCGGCAAAAGGGACCATTGCTCCTTGCGCCACGTTTGAGAGGGCGGCAAAATATCCTTATTCGTAATATATAACCGGTAGTATTTGTACAAAAAACCTCGAAACTCAACTTGCACCTTAGGCGGCATATTTAGGGGGTGGCAGAATATTTATACAGCCACGGGTGTTATATTTAGATATGGCGAACTTTTATTGATATTTTCTTTCGCTGTCTAAAATTTCTAAATGGGTTGGCAGCGAATTTAATTTTAGCCCTGGGCCACGCCACATAATCAAGTAGTTTCGTAATTAACCAACACGATGCCGACTCTCATTGGAAAATACATATTATTCATACAATTCTACTAGTGCTAAGACATTGAATACGAAGGTGTAAAGTTGGGTGAGAATTCGTGATTAGTACCATTAATATTAAATTCGAAATTATTATAAATCACTGATTTAAAAAAACAAAACGAATGTGTACCCAATTTTGATTTCTCGATTTCTCTCTAAAATAAAATCTTGAAATGACTATTTAATTCCATATATTTTGATATGATATTCCATATGTTTTAAGAGATTGACTTATTTCAAATTTAATTTCTGTTTTTCAACAACATAATTAATGTGGAGATTTGTAAAAAATATATGAAATTATATATATAGAAGGTGTCAGGCAGTGAATATTGTGCTTACAGAAATCCAAACATTTATAACATTACAAATTCTATACATTCATACTGTGCTCGAGACTATAAACATATATCTATAGTACACGACCCGCGTGGCGGGGCAGTTTCCGGGTTCGATCTGCGGCCAGGAAGAAATTTTAATGTTGAATTAGATGTCCGTCCTGAGTCTGGGTGTTTGTGTATTCGTCTGTGTCCATGGCATCCACGACTAAAGAAAAAATCCTAGTGTGGAGCTATGAGTGTAGAAAGCGTTTTATAGTACAGTTATAAGTATGAGTAATAGTATAAACAAATTAAGTATTTGAATTGTTTAAATAAAATTTTGTTTTGATGTATTTTTAAACATTTGGACCAAAATTATAAGTTTCAAAAATTTAATCCAAACTAAGTACATATTTTGCAAATATATACGATGTACAGACACGGACCTTCATTTTTATTATATGTATGGATTATATACTTACTTTACGCACCTACATAGTATTATATATTAATAAAATTAACATTGTAATTTAATAAATTATTTAAAAAAATATGATTGTATAAATTTTACGGTTAGCTAGTATTTTAGAAACGATCAAAATAACCACAATCAGTTAAATATAGTGAAATTATCTTTTTAATATATGTAGTTTTAGTTTTAATCCAAATTAGCGCAAATTTAGTTTTAATCAAAATTAGCGCAGTAACCCAATACACTAGCCAGACTCCCAAAACCGTTTGCAAATTTAAAAAGTAAATCGAATTTGAGAACTAACTAGAGAATCTCTAAAATACTTCTGTTTTTTTTTTACACTGTCCAAAAATTGTATAACAATAAAATATTCCAGTATAATCCAAAAGCTGTATAACAAAGCTAACATTATATACATATAAATTAAAAACGACAATTATAACACTTCAAAGCACGCTTAAACAATAACATTACAATTACAACACCGTAGTAGGAACATTCAGGACAAAAGCGAAGATTACACGACTTAAATGTGTTATACAGTACTTAAACAATACATAATATAACTTTGTTGTATAAATTTACACTTTATTGATATTATTATACAAGTTGTCTAGTATTTGAAATATGACCAAAGTTATTGTTAAAAAAATTGGAGAAATTACTTTTGATGTCCCTGCAATGCAAACCTTATCTTTTACTGTGTAGTATCCCATCAAACAACACCAATTCGTCCTTCCCGTTGATGTCGTAGAAGGCGAGTAAGGACTAAACCACGACGTGGGACGTAGATGGGACTAAAATCCATAAGATGGTACTCACCTGGTGGTAGAACTAGTGTAGTTCGACCGGGGAGCTACCACCGCCACACCTATTTCTAGCGTGAAGCAGTTCTTGAATTTCGATGGATAGATGTGGTTGCCGGTTATATATGAGGAAACCATCTTAGTCCTCGGGAGTAGCAACGCATCTGTGATCGACTTAAGATAGAACCCCTGTTCGCAGTTGCTTGGATGTCCATGGACGGTAGTAACTCACCAACAGGTGGACTGCATGTTCGTTTGCTACTTCATTCTTATAAAAAAAAAGATGGGCAGCACCGTCTTTCTGAGTAACATTAACCCACTGCAGTCACTAATACCCAAGTCGTGGTGACTATTGGAAAAACCCTGTAGTCCCTCATCCGGCAGTGGAACTTCAGTTTGAGGGTGTAATACAACCTATACAACACAGTTACAAAGTATCTTCTTAACCTATACAACAAAGTTACAAGGTGAGTATCTTCTACAAGCTTTGTGTTGGCAGAAGTGCATCAGTTTTTGTATTTGAATTTTTCTTTAGTTGGTACTGGTTGAGTTTCCACTGGCTGGCTACACTCACCAGCCGCCCTGTCTCATTCTGACGTCCACTGGAATTAAAAGAAAAAATGATATTAAATTATCCAAGTATAATAATTCATATCATGTGAATGCAGTGCGTTGTGCTGAAACAGTTTTTTCCCATCTTTTTTAGGTTTGGACACAGGGCTTTATCTTTCAAATCGTATTAGACAAATACTAGAAACATTTAAATAATCAATTTCAATAAATTATGTTTCTAATTAGGGTTTATTTAGGTAAAATTTGGACTGGTGCAATGCTACTAGTTGACGAACGAATAAATTAGACTTATATTGGAGGCAATACCATCTACCATAAGTGGGTACCACACTAATTTATAAAAAAGATTCACCATTTTAATTATATTCTACGACAGTGTTTATCAAAGAATGGGTCGAAAATCCTTGAGAAGTCATCAAGTCAGCATAAAGACTTTAGATACACATTTTTACAAATTTTAATAAGTATTTTAACAATGGACAGTTGGCGACATTTATTATTAAGCACGAGATTATGTAATTTATGATGCCTAATTTTATAGTTATAAATTTTAAACTACTAACGTAAATAAGAATATATTTTACAAACAGCGAACCGTCGCAAAATACTTTAAAATATTAAGAGCAGCATAATAGTTTACAATACTCATGCCGTAAAATGGTTGGAACTTTGAGAGACACTTAAAAAATAACATACCCTCAAGTTAGCACCCCCATCCCTGGACAACTCCTGTTCACGGCGCTCCATCTCCTCAGCGCGTTGTTGCATGCGCTTCACCCTTTCCGGATCCTTTACCCCTCGGGCTGCTTCCTCGGCGCGGCGCTTCTCCGCTGCCTCTACTTGCTGGCGACGTCTGGTTTCCTGGTAACATGTAATTTGGAATATATATATGTTTTTTTATAAACATGAAGTAGCAAACGAGCATGCAGTCCACGTGATGGTAAGTGATAACTGCTGCCCATGGACATCTGTAAGCAACTTCATATAGAACAGGGATTATATCTGAAGTCGTCACAGATGCGTTGCTACTCCCGAGGACTAAGATGGTCGCCTCATATATAAGTGAGCGGGCAACCACACCCTTCCACCATAACGCAAACTAACCATCATGTTAAAAATAGGTGTGGGGTGGTCCTTCCCTGATAAAACTTCATTTGGAATAGAGATCCAGTATATTTAATGAAGAGATATAGTGGTGTAATCAGGGTAGGGCTAAGAGGCGTGAGGTAGTTCTAGCATCCCGGTGGAAGGATGTGGATGCCAACTGACATATTGAATGTATGGAACCAAAATCCAAATTTTCCGCAAATTGTTAAAACTTGAAGCTCCTAATAACATATTCTATCATCTAGTGAACAGTTACCATATTTCGTTAGAAAGGGACAAAAATAAGTGTTATGTCTCTTTAGTAATTGTGCTCTTTAAGAAAATCCTTTCAATTTCCACAAAATGCAAATTTCATGGGTAACAATGCACTACATAATGTCAAATCAATAGACTTATCAATAGATGCTTTCTACACTCATAGCCCCATAGTAGGATTTTCTCATGTGTCGTGGGTGTCATGGAAACACAAAGACG
>DWNE01010502.1:0-10311 GCA_018249875.1 Cecropterus toxeus
AGTATGACACTAAGCGAGCTACCCTATCCCCACTCCATCCCCTCCATTCCGCGAACTTTTGGACCACCCCTCGTATAATGATATAGATTTTGTATCCATGACGTTATAAATAATTGTAATTGGTAGCTTAATTAGTCTCTACTCAAGTAAAATAAGTAGCGAAGTAGAAATTATATCCTTGAAAAACATTTACAATTCAAAGGGTTACGTAAACGTCTGTTGGTTTTATAAAAAAATATTCCTACGAGTTTCCCTTCGAGTAAGTAAAGGTCACTTGACAACCGGCTGCAAAGGGCGTCGCCCCACTCATTCCTATGCTATGCGCCCAACAATTATATGCTTGCCTGCCCATGTATATGTTAAAGTACTTATATACCTCGTACTACCTCTAATTATATCACTCTACTGCTTTAAACGCCACGTTATGATGGCATTGAACTAGTTCATTTTACAGCGTGAGAATCGTACACATATGCAATTTCGCTCTTCACTGGATCGTGTCATAATGCCAACTGAGAATTTCATTCACTCTTACAATCTTATTCATATAACGATCTTTATAGTCGCGATAAAAATATACGTACCTACTCGACCTTTTGTAACTCTTCCACGCTCTGTGATCTGAGGCAACATGCATAGCATGCTTTAGTTTCCTGTCAGTTTATGAAGCCCATATCAAATGTTTGAGTTGGGAAAATTTGACACGTATGATACAGACCCTACGTGACATTTTTTTCCCAACACAAATATGTATACTCAAGACTGAGTGACACGAGCACCGCATCGTGCTTTGAATAAAAATATCCTACTTACGTGAGCACTCTCTTTGAATAGGCTTACAGTATCTTTGTGAATCCTTTATACTGTGAATAAATCTTGAATAATTGCTTTGTAAATAGAATGCACATATACTCTATTTGGATAGTGTGTTCAGAAAAGCAGAATGTATTGTCGAACCATTGAGAACAATAGGCAAATGTAAATGATACAATTGGAATGTGGGTGTTGCTCACACGATAAGAAGAGCAATTTTCGAAGTGTGGGCGCGACATCCCGCGCTCCGTAAGTAGACCCTATAATTGACATAGAGAAAGTACAATTTAACCAGATTAGGACACGTAGTACCAAATTAAACAGAGATTACGAAGCTTATAAACGCTTAAAGTGGACATGTGGCATGGATAATAAATATAGTTTGTCTAACAGATAAGAAAGATTAAACGGTCGTCTTACAATACATGGACAACCAATCTAATAATATACCGGCAGCTTTTTGAGTACGATCATAAAACTATGATTGCTTAGATCGATATGAAACAGCTCTATTATCTATAACAACAAAATTATTTTTTATATAAATGAGTTTCTGGCAGGTTAAATATCAGATATTTTCGACGTGAAAGTAACCTTCTTGCATGTGAATTACTTTATCCATTAAAATTAGTTTATCTTTACCAGCATTCATTAACTTCGTAGTATTGTTCATTAAAGCCTTTAAATTTTTTCCAAGATTTTGTACGAACGTACAAACAAATTAATAGTTTAAATGAAAAGCTTACAGTTACTTTTAAACCTTAGATTTATACTTGCTTTTATACATTTCTATCAGTATGTTCTAGAAATCGTCAACTTTGTAAGTATTTAGATTGCCACTACATTCGGACCACAAAAAAGGGTAAACAGAACTCGCGGTACCCAGCAACGGCTCACAATGCTGATAGTAAATTAATTCAATACAATACAATTCCCACAATCGCACCATTGATGTAACATAGTTCCAGTGTTGGATAACATGCTGTTATATTATGCCGGAAACCCTGCGACCTCATAGCTGACTTGTCACTTGATTGTCAGATCGTTTTCCATCATAATGATATAACGATTCATTAAGTCGGTAATTTAAATTTATCAACAATATTGCAACGGCAATTCCTTTACTTCCGATCCTTAAATGACCCTGAGTTTTCATTATTGTAATTATTTTGGAATATTCTAATATAAAAACCGTAGAGCAGCATGGTTCACTATGCTTCGCGCTACCCTTACTTTTAGCAAGAGAGATGTGCCCACTGTCGAGCAGAGACATAATGACGCTTTTTACACTCGTAGCCCCACACTAGGATTTTCTCCTGTGTCATGGAAACACACAAAGACGAACGCACAAATACCCAGACCCAGAACGGACATCTTAATTCAACATTCAGATGTATGTCTGGCCGGGAATCGAACCCACTGCGCGTCAGACCGACATGGTGACTGTTCTGCAACGCGGGTCTTCAAATAATAAATTGTCGAACTCATAAATTAACTACTACAACTAATCGTGTTGATTCTTACTAATTATTAGGCTAACCGTTGATGAAGTGTAGCGGTTTCTTTTATAGCTATGATAACATTAAAGTGCATGCTTTTAAAAAAAATAATTACGGTTCAATAGCTAAACAAAAATGCTTAAATCGTATGTCAATCTATTACCTACTGTTCTAGAGATCAAGCCCTATATCAGACGGATAGACAACAATAGTTCAATAATTGGGTGCCGTTTTTACATCGTTGTTACCGTATAAAGCCACTAAAATACTGACCTCTACATAAAATTGGTTATAACTAATCCGAATTTATATAAACAGGTTCTCATCAAGATAAGCAAGTTTAAAAGTCACTAAATATACTGCGTGTAGGAAGACTTTCGCTACTGATGAGTTTCCTAAGACCTGCCGGAAATGCGAATATTACGTTACGACCTGAGTACATCGCATTGGCGGTAAATTCTATGATGTTCCATACTTCTATGAAGTAGTTACGTCATATCCTTTTGTATACGCAGATGCTACCGCTTTTATATGTTTTCCCTTAAAGTTTCAATTTGTTTCTTTTATTTAAATACGATTCCCGTGGTATGAAATTGCACTATCAGATATATTTGCACACTTTGTAGTGTAGACTAGTTATATTATTTAAGTAATACAATATTTTTATTCATGAATATGCAATAAATAAATCTCTAAGATTCTTTGTGTTATCCCTTAATGATAATATCATTATTGGAGATAAGGGTAGGGAAAGCTCAAAACACATTTGAAATATTTTTATAAAAACTAATGGCAACTGGTTTTGGTAATAGACATAAAATTTTCTATATATTTTGAAAAGATAACTGTTCTTTGTTTGTTCTAGAGGGTGAAACCTTAAAACGGTAGCCGAGTTGCTACGTTAATGTTATTTATTTTATTATGATAATGAAATGTATATTGAAACGGTTTCACAGCACCGTTCCTGCCTTTACATTAAGCTGGAGATTAAAGACCGTTGGACTAATAAATGTCACGTCTTCCATGAGACTGCGTCCATTGAATCCCTATCAAAAGAAATCAATTATGTTCCCATGAATACTCTATTCATTTTTGGCTGCGACACGATCATAGTTGTTCAATATGAATTGAGATTTATGAAACAGCTGATTGTATAGCGCCTAGTCACGAAGTTAGTTTTTGAATACTCCAGCTGAGAACTACTCGAGTTTAATATAGTTTAGTTAGTTCATTCAAAAGACTATACAATTATAGAGCAAGTGTACTGGCTAGTGATATATGGATCAGAAATAAGTTATTGTATGCTATAACTTTGTTAGTATCATAAAAGCATGCAGTACACCTCATAGTAAGTGACCTGCCGACCATAGCCATCTTTAATCAAACCCAGATAAGATAAGACTCATATCTGAAGTCGGCCGTAGGTGCATTACTATCCATTTACTGACTACTTACTATTACATTTACTAAGTGTATCGTCGTTAACACACTTTTCAAAGCAGAACACAAACCTTCAGTTATGGCAGAAATAGACATGGCCGTGGTGTCTCCATAATCGAACCACAAAGGATTTTACCGCTATAAGCAACCCTTAAAATTAAACAAAATGTACACAATTATATTAAAACACGAATTTGGATTTGTAGATTTGTTGTCGATTAGTGATTTCTTTTCAATCAGCTTCACAAAGGAAAGAATTTATCTATTAGTTATTTATTAGTAGTCACAGTTTTTACGTATGTTCAAGCTTTACTCAGTGCTAATATGCTCGTAGAACATAGTTACGTCGTCAGGATTTAGCGAAGTGCCGACTGCGAGACTATGTACTATGTACTGTTCATGTACTAAACTAATATATATTTAAATTATTTTTTACTTTTTTTCTGGCATGGAAGTCGGTTTAATTTTTTGTTATATTTTTTATAGCACTGTCGCCTTAACTATAATTATTTAAAATACCTTCACTTCTAACGACGATATCTACTTACGCCACGAACCTGATCGCAATATATCAAAGTAAACTAAAATTAAATAAATGGTCATTTATTATGTTTGCTAGATACAAACATGACCTTGGACATTCGTAATCTTATTAAATTCATCCTTGTTTTATGTAAATGAAGCTTACCTCGCCTTAAATGTCAAATATACATATCTTACTTTCGAGCGGGCACGAACAAACACCAGCTATTGTAAAATATTTAATGCATAAGATCCAATGAACATTAATTATAATAAACAAATGACAGACTTTGTATTTTTAACAGATCTATCAAATAAAATAATATAATCCCGGATATTATTTAGTATCAAGTGAACTCGTTGCCGTCCTTTCAAGGGATATTCTACTTCTAGAATAACATGAATTTAGGTTTAGGCTTTACTATTCACCGCACAGGACAAATGCGGATTGCTAGATGACTGTGATAGCAAGAATTTCGCACACATGTGAATTCATTGTAGAGATTGCTCCCAAGATTAATACACTATAATTATGTCCTATATTATATTATATTAGAAAAATCTGAATTAAAATTGATATTTAAAACTAATATCCATCTGTAACGTTGGTATATCCATAATTTTACGAAAGGGACCGTATAATAAGGTCAAAAAATGTAAGGAATGATGCTCTACAATCATTATACAAAATCGACCACCGTAATTGTAGGTCAAACGTTATTTAAAATGTGCCTAAAACTTAGTAATTGAAAAATAATGAGTCGTTTATTTTGAATACAACACGACATAATGACAGGCAGAGTTTGAGCCTGATAGCAATCAATTAAGTTGGTATAAAAATGGGTGACGTCATTGGTGAAGTGGCGCGAACCAGTTCGGCTGGTGACCGCCACAGGTGCGACACCGCGTGCTACAACTGCATTGACTAAACGTGTGCAAATAATATTGAATTATTGGTACAAATACACGTGCCGCGGTCACCATATTCCTGTTTCGATCCCCAGCCAGGTGGACCAATAAATGTCGAAATTAGATTTATTTTTTATGTCTGGATTTTTATGTTTATCTTTGTAATTTTGCTCAGTGTAAGACCATAAGAGTAAAAAAAATCAAATTAAACGTCATTATTAATACCAAGTTGTATCCATACAGTTGTACCTAAGGCCGTGTATTTTATTACCAAAGTGCCCATCCATATCAGAGTATGATAAAATATTTTCACAAATCCCTTAAAAATAAATACATAGCTATGCCATATAATTAAATTAAACACAATGTATCAATATCTGAAGTCCTTAACTTACCACTAATATTATGAGCTCAATGTTACAACTCAATGCTCAATACGATACATATTAACAATCCAATACTCTCAACATATGAATGAGTATTCCCTGTTCGTATTTTGATTGCTAATATCATTCGTTAATCTAGATATATGTTGTTAAAGTTAGGAGGTAAAATATTAATAATAAATATTTCTCAAAAAAAAACAGAAGCTATGTCTTAACCACTAATTTATTAGTCTGTACGTGTCTTATACGTCATAAAACAATAGAACATCCTATAAACAAACGCCCCTAAAATATTAATATCAAATGTAGGCATGTGACGACATTAATTTATGCTTAGGATATGTGTAATCTATCTTCACACTCATATACACACGCATGACGTTTGCATCAGAAACTTGACGCTAAATACTGCACTTCCAACATTCCCATGAAAAGAGTTGACTGTTTAACATAGCTATTTCAGTGTTTTGTAAACGAGACTGGCATTGAAACATTTTGTAGACTAAACGCTTTCTACACTCGTAGCTTGCCACTAGGACTCCCTTTGAATACCATTCAGTACAAAAACAAGTATGGCCTTTTATATCTAGCTTTTTTATATTTCTCTATAGAATACTCGTCTCTTCTCACAACTTTACCATATGTAATAGGTTTCAGGTTAAACCCCCGGCTAAACAGTAATCTATATAATGGATTTAGATGATTATCCTAGGTCTGGGTCTGGTTATTTATTCATCTTTGTATGTGCCCATGTCACTCGAGAAAATCTAAGTGTGGGTGGGTGGATGTTTAAAGAGTTAATTGAGGTAAACTTGAAGAGGACTCCTCTCCACTGAGGAGAAGTACGTTAACACGAAAACCCGGAACCCTCTAAATTCGTCAGATATTCTGTCGTTATTAAATATGAGCATTATATGCACAGCTTTATAAATAAGTTGAACACTAGTCACAGGCCTTAACAGCCTCGTAAAGGATTTGTAGGTCAACGACCAACTCGACATTTATAGCGACCGGGCATGCTGACCAAACGAAAACACAAATTATAAGTTGTAGGAATGTTTACATTTCTAAAATGCTTCTCAAATATATCAAACAGTCCATATTTGTATACTATGTTTACTTTGAGTTGTAAATATTATTTTGTAGTCACCGTTACCTAGGACATTTGCAACTACGGAAGCTAATAATGAAACGCTGTCTTTGAAGATGAACTTTTTTTCCATCTTTCTTGTCATAGTGCCGACAATGCCTTAAGAGAAGGTTCTCAAACATTTCAATATTATTGGAAGCTAAGAGCTAAAGTTTGTTACTCACGAGCCCATCTACCAACTTTTAGAAATCAACAACTCGTGATATACTTCTCGAGAAAAAAGTGGTATCTGTAGTCATGGATGTTATAGATAGGAACTTCTACGATATCCACGACCCTAATCCTCAGAAGTAGCAACGCAATTGTGATTGACTTCAGATAGAAGCAGCTAGAAAGCAGCTTGCTTACAGACGTCCATAGGCCGCAGTAGTCACTTACCATCAGATGGATTGCACGTTCCTTTGCTATATCAGATAAAAAAATATCAGGACTAAATTCGAATAAAACCACTTGTATATTTCATTACTAAGTAATTAATAACATATCAAACTCGACTAAAGATTGAACAAGTGTTTAGCTCTACAACGAGTATGTAATGTGACACTGTAAGTTAAGTAGGTGACCACGTTACGGCACTGAACTCGGATATTTGAGAATAACGGTAGAAGGGCTTTCCATCATATCTGAACACTAGATTGACATTACAAATATAAATAAACCACAGTAATATTATAAATCTGAGAGGGGCTTAAATGTTGATGTTGAGTGTTTATGAGGTATTTAGTGATCGATGTTAAGTGTTTATTACAGCTCATCCAAATTAGAAAAAATGAGCCCATTAACTTAATATGATTGCGGTTAATTTTTTTAGATGCTATAAATTAAAGTAAGTAGATTCTATTCAACTAATATTATTTCCTGCATATGACAATATACATATATTCAAGTGACATAACTGACCGTCGATATAGACTTCAATAACATAGATTATATTATCATGGAACACAAACACACTTAATAGAAACAGAATTACCTATCAACTAAACAATCGAAATGTCCAATGTACTGCTTTTCGCCCCATTGCACGCATTAAAACACAATTCACACACCCATATGCGCATAACAGTATTCGTATTATGTATACATTTTTGTATGCTCAATGTAATGGAATTTCTAAGAAAATGAATGGATTTAATGATAACATTTCACCGACACAGATCACGTCTTTCTATTCAACGACGGAGGCATTGACCGTGGCTGCGTACACGGAAAGCATTAGATGTAGATGGGCGCTCCTTGTTATGCAATCGAAGTAAACAAACATATTACTTCTATCTTACAGTATGTTTTTTGTTTTATAGAAGTAGCATATGATAGGCCACTCGATGTTTAGTGGTCATTGCTGCCTAACAACAACTTTACCAGTTACAAATATAACAAAAGTATTATCTGAAAACGTTTACTCACGGACTAAATAGGAACGCTACTTACGAGTATAATATTAATATTATAAATATTTCTACTCTATTCTACTATTCAAACCGAAAGTCCATAATCGATTGCACCATCTTAGAATTTTATTAATGTTGGAGTAGCAAATGAGCATGCAATTTACCTGTAGAGATGGCCACTAACATCCATGAAAATTTGAATTCAACTACATACTTATATTACAGGCTTTCAAACTTAATTCGATCTGAAATGTGTTGGCACTCCTGCCCCTGAGGACTAACATTATTCCCTCATAAAGTAGTTAACTCGAATCTTCACCCTTCCACCAAAACGCAAGAACGCTGCTTCCCGTTAGAAATACATACGGCGATGGTACGTCTTTTCAAGAATAATTTAAAAAACCAGTCATATATCACAAAGACAATAAGTGAAAAATACAATCGAGAGAGATATTTAAATACCTCTGTTTTATAAGTTATACATTAAACTCATTCCTTTTGAAAGTCACTTGAGACACTATTTTCAGACTTACATTTTATATATTTTTTATTCAAAGTTTAGTGAAGTTTACAAATTATTTTACATTTTCCATGTCAAGAAAACATCACACATCAAAATTGCAAGTGCAACGTACTAATTTGTGCTTCCTTTTCACAAATTGGGCCATTCGTAGCGGAGGCGCTGTATCCGTCGCTCGTCTTCGCAATGAATACATTCACCTTTGTACCCACGTTTGAACTAATGTAGATATATATAGTGATTTGAATATAAGCTTTGTGTATCGTTAGTCGTTCCTCACAAGCCGTGGGCGGATTTCATGCCTAGGTAACCTTTGAAACATCCTGGATATTCGTACAACCATAAGCTATATACATTTATTGGCACGATTACTTCAATACTATTTGCTGTAACCGAAAGACGATTTATAGGTATTTCAAAGAATACTTAAATAACAAGCAAACTATAAAAAACCATGCGTGAATATGATCCGCGAACGCTATTTTAAATTAGAATTGAATCATTTCATGTTATTAAAGTAACAAAAATGTCAAATATTGATTCGGACCCTATTTAAAGTTTTCAATTAATTTGATAACAATTTATAATGGTGACCACAAATTTTTATAATGATGCACATAGATGAGTTAACCGATTTAGTTTTATGCTATTTCTTCTAACTGCAAGACTTTCTTTTTTAAACATTTTATGCGTTATATGGGATACGGTTAGCAAAATTGAATTGCTAAAACGTAAAAAAATGCGATTTATTATGTGTTTTCTCTAAAAAAGTTAACCGTAATGACCATAGGATAGCATTAACCATACTAAATTCTTATCGGATAGCATAAATCTTCTTCTCAACAACCCGTGAACGCACATTTGTAAGAATAAAATCTGTAATTGTTTACAACGTGCTACAGCATCACTGATCATAATATAGATAGTAACATTTCCGCACTTAACGCAAATGCTTCAATTAATTACTAAGCGTAAATTTACGCTTGCTCGAAACAACTCAGGAACATGTTTTACTATCTGTTAATGTAGAAGATAGAACAAGAATTCAGCAAAACATTTATGAAAATATGATATGAATGAAATGTCTTTATTTTGTATAAGCCTACGTGGACACTTATAAATTGTTACCTTTGCTTCCACACGACCTCAACTGAGAAGATCCGGCAAGAAACTTAGTCTTACTATCTTGTTTTTAACATGGAAAATAAAAGGTCACTCCTGGTTCTTGCTTTACATTTGGCAAAACAAGAGGCTTTAGCAGATACGCTAATCTTTAACAATTTACTAATTAACTATGTACGATCAACCTCTCACATACCTTTCATCACATCATTGTAATATTTTGCTATCAAAATTTAACATTTTTTTTAAGTTTATGATTTGTAGGTATATTCAGACTTACTGATTAAGGATCGCAACTTACTTAGTTAGTCGATCTGTTGAGCGGGCCTTTAAAATAATTAGTATACCGTAAATGGTACGTCCATATTGTTTCGTACACAAATTGTTCGCCATTACGCTTAAATAGCAAACGCCGCAATAACTGTTCAGACAATTCTGTTGTTATTTGTCATTGCACTTACACCAATCATATTCTCTATTACAAGACCCATCAGGCAGCAAATGATACAATTTGTCTAACGGTAGTTTCATATAAAAAAGTACAGCGGATGTAGTTTAA
>DWNE01010503.1:0-10311 GCA_018249875.1 Cecropterus toxeus
GTACATACTCGTGTATGTTCTTGAAAGCATAAAACAGACGTACATACTCGTGTATGTTCTTGAAAGCGTAAAACAGATGTACATACTCGTGTATGTTCTCGAAGGCGCAAATAGAGGTACATACTCGTGTATGTTCTTGAAGGCGCAAATAGACGTACATACACGTGTATGTTCTTGAAGGCGCAAAATAGACGATCATACTCATGTATGTTCTTGAAAGCATAAAACAGATGTACATACTCTTGTATGTTCTTAAAGGCGCAAATAGAGGTACATACTCGTGTATGTTCTTAAAGGCGCAAATAGACGTACATACTCGTGTATGTTCTTGAATGCGTAAAATAGACGTACATACTTGTATATGTTCTTGTAGGCGAAAATATAGGTACATACTCGTGTATGTTCTTAAAGGCGCCAGATGTACATACACGTGTATGTTCTTGGAGGCGCACACAGACGTACATACTCGTGTGTGTTCTTGAAGACGCAAAATAGACGAATGTGAACATGTTCTTGAAGGAGTAAATTTCGCCGTCTAAACTGGCGGTATATTGCGACTGGTTGTAAGCGACGTTGATGTTTATCTAATCGTTTTTGTACTTATTTAAATAATCGTTGTTATTTATTCTCAGAAGAGAATGAGATCTGCAATGTGTCCTCGTTCAGTTAAAAATGTATTACTACCACGTAATTTTTATATCCATCGAATTACAAATGCGGTTAATATAATTTTAAAAATAATGGGTGAAAGGTATAACGTTTTTTTGAAATTTGGGGGCGAGTACTTTTTATTTAAATTGTTTTATTATATAACTCCGAATCTTTCGTATATTTGAATAAACAAATGTACTTATTAGACTGCCGTTAAAGTCAAGTTATATTTGGTTGGATACTTATTCATTGCTTAAAAACTTTTGTTATACTTTTTAACTTTATACTTGTGTTGTAATTAATAATAATCGGATGTATATTTATATAGACACACGTCGCCTACTCCTTGACTATCGCAGCCAGAGATATATTGAACGTATTAAAATGAGAACAAAAATATATATGACGACTGTTTGTTAGCGCCTACAGTGGAATGCGTCTACGTTTTGAACAGAAAATGTTCAAAGAGCACAAGTTTGAACAACTAACTTTGACAATTTAGAACTACGGATACTCAAGAATTGTTATAACATACACATTGTGTATATACGGTATATAATCCTGTTACACAGAGCAGGTCGATCAGAGAGCACAATTTAGATTAATTAATCTGTGGAAAGTGTACTAACGCTTTTAATTTCCATAATAATTATATTAGTAGAGATTATTAATATTGGCAGCCCTGTATTAATGTTGCCCTGTAGATAGAATGTTTCAACTCTATAGTGTTAAGTCACAATAATCCATGATATTACGATACGGATATTATAATTATCGATATACATATAACATGATATTATATTATCATATCGTTGCATTCATACTCTCGTACAGTGAAATGTATCTGTTTATATTCGTAATGTAGCAAATGTATCCAAGTGCTCCCAAAGATATTTATAATGATACTATTTTTATTTAAACTGCTTAATATTATTATAACTATTGTCACTAATATCCGATTGTATTCGGATGAGTGACAACATAAGATCTCCTTGAGGTTAATCTACTGTAGATTATGTTTTTAAAATTGACATAGATATGAAGAATATCAACCCTTATAAAAATCATCAATTACAAGATGTGAAAAATTCTGGCGTTAAAATAAAAAGCCAATGAAAAATGCAATAAGGCGCTTTCGTTCATAACAGTACACTTTAGGCTGTCCATTGTATACTATGCCTTAAGCGATAGTTACTAAAGGTACTATTTGTTCCTTGTGATCAAATTTGTTGCTTGAGCGACCCCCGAACGGTATATTTCTGATATTATCCAAAAATATGTTAAAATATGTTTACGTGTTTGTACACTACTAAATAATCGTCAAGCCGTTTGACAGCAGTTTTTGCAATGGTGTTAACCACAAATTAATCGCTAAAGCTACAAGCTAATCAAGCTATAGCAACCAATGCCAGTGCTCAGTCTATCAAAAAAAATGGCTTACATGTCGTTTCGACAAAATCTAGGGACGCTTTAGTACCGAAATGTCTAGTATTTATCATCAAACAGATCGAAGTCACGTTATCAGTGGATCAATATGTCTAATGTTAAGCTTTTGGTAACTTCGTATTCAATTTTACATAGCAAAATCTTCAGTAGATTCATCCCGGACCAACGTCCACTTCTCATAAACATCACTATCGAATATTGTACCTATATTAGTCAAGCTTTAATACCCCATATGTATATTTATAGATCGAAAGGAAAAAGAGAGGGGGGGGGGGGGGAGGACTTTGCGCTGTACGTAATGTCTGTTCTAAAAACTTGAAATCTATGAATCGATGTTCCCGATTTAAATGAATCGTTTGTTTATTTTTTATTGTGTGTTGGCGAAATTAACTGAATCTGAACGTCATGTTGGAATTTTGGAGTATTCTGTAAAAATGTTTGGTAAGAAACGCACAGAAGATTAGTAGGAATGATTGAGCCATCTGTAATGTACCTAATAAAATATAGAGACATTCTTGATTTGAATAGATCATTGGTTTGGTTCATTTAAATTAGGTAACTAATAAGTTTAACCGGTAAACTAGTTTAGACCCACCAGTAGTTCAACTCTTTGGAGTATTTACGGGCAGTTGAACTACTGGGCAAAAAGGACTCCGTAGTTCAACGGTTAAACTAATCAGTCAAACTGATTGAACTAAGTGATTGATTGATCAGATGAACTGAAACTAAAAAACGGAGAATAAAACGATGTTTTGCCTATAAATAAGTGCCAACATCAGTAGCAAATATAGTGATCATGTACAGTATTATAGCCGTAAAAAATTATGGCTTCCAATTTGAAGGCTTTTTATTTTTTATTAATATTTTCTTGCAACGTTTTTCAGGTAATTTCGCGATGCATTATAACTAGGATCATACATAAATATCGTTCAGGAGGCCCGGGGAGAGGGGAGTAATTGTTTCGTGACGTACTAATGATTGAATGATTGAATGAATTACTTCAATGTGATATTTTCAAGTCTGTGATATCACAACAAAATTAATATGAAATGATTGATGATGACTATTTATTTATTCCGGGAGACTTAATGGGAACCGATTTCTTATATATAATTGCAATACTTTATTTACTATTTCTATATAAATGTGCCAACTGTAACGTGCCGGCTGTATAACGTTAATTATGTATGATCCAACAGATAAGGGAACTCTGAGATTCATTGTCAAGTTTACAGGAATAAGACTGCTTCGTGTGTGGTGGCAAGGCTTTGTAGATTTTGTACGAGATTTTTTTTTCACGGACCTTTCGTAGCTTTATTGTTTAAAGCTAATTTTAATGGTTTCGTTATTTTTTAACATTGGACTTTTGAATTTTTTTACGGTTATTGAAAGACGATTGTTGATTTGGAATGTGTGGGAATTTTTAATATATTCCTTCTCATATATTTGTCAATAGTTGAAACGCAATGCCGGATTACAAAATAGCAAATCGATCATGCCTTCCAATTAATGATGAAAACGACCATGATTAATGCCGGTTTTACTTTCTTGATAAGATTGTGGTCGTTGTAAACTTTTAGTGGAACAATCATAAACACTTCGTTGGGAGTCATAGATGAAGTAACCAAATACATATACGTCAGTCTATAGGTTAGGTTAGGTTGGGCTAGCCACGCCTACAAAATTATATCTTTAACTTCAATTCGACTTACTATGTCGACTATCTTTTGGCATGTCTAAAATAACTACAATAAAAACAAAAAAAAATGATAATGTTAACTATATGACTCCAAAGAAATTTAGTTTGTTTTCATATTAACATGTGTTTTTATCCAATCAGAGCAGGTTAATCTGGTTATATTCACCTAAATATATTGATCTACATGTTTTAAAATCTCAATATATTATTAAGTACGTTAAGTAAGCTTTGGTTACTTCTTCTAGTACTTCTACTACTCTATAACAAAACATTAAATCACTACGCAACAGTTTTTTTTTAAAGTAACCAATAAATAGATAGAAATGAATAGTAACCCTGCTAGTTAGAAACATATAGAGCACCAAAATCCGGCACTGTAAACGGTTGTATTATCTGCATTCTGCACTAAACAAATAACTGTTACATACCGCATCAATACGATATCAATGTAACGGTTCCCTCGTATTATCGGGCCGATGTATGGGCCATGTGATATTAATGTATGTTTAGGGTAGGTTTTAGCGAATACGGTCGACCTCGGGAGCTTCGCACTTAAATAATCTCGTCGTTTTTGAGAAGTTTCCATTTTTTGCATATTATAAATATTGTAATGTCGCTGTGTATTATGTTTTTTGTATTAACGGAATTTAATCTTACATTTTTAAACGTGCTTTAAGGCTTTAATAATCGGCTCTTCTATTGAATCATAATTATTAAGGTCGATTAATGATTTCGAGTTAATAAAAGAATGGGGGGAGGGTAGTTTATATCATTATTTAACGTGGCTGACGAAATAATAATGATATTACAACTTATAGTAACATATTACTAGCGTAGCACTACCGCGTAGAAGCGAACTTGTACCTGTCGAAACATCGTATAATAAATATAAAAATAATATAATTGTCTATCAAACTATACGTCTACACGTCTGTAGATGTAAATTAACCTACAGAGGTTTTACTTTGTTAATTGTACATTCGTATGTATACCACATTTGTGTAAACGACATTTCCTTAAAATAACGTGATACATATGAGTAGTTTTTGAGTATAATATCGTCCATGGCAATTATATATCGTTATCGTATCGATAACAGGTTCTAAGGTAAATATCGCGAACATGCATAATAATGGTATGTAAAAATATGCATAATATGAATTTATAATTGTTTTTTGTTAGTGATGTGCTTTGCTTTCGAGGTGGTCCCTACTTATATTATTATAATTATAACTGTTGTATTGTAATTATCGCAATGTCTCAGTGTTTAGGTCTCTTGTCAAATTATATTAATTCTAATTTATTTATTATTTATTTATACATGAAATCGATTTATTTTTTTGCGCTATTTTTTACGGAGTTAACCTATATTTTTCCGTTATGTTGTCTACCAGTAATGATTTTGTAACGGCCTATTATTTTTAATGCACTTAATATAATTGTATTAACTTAGGAAATGGTATGTAAACTGTAAACTCTTTATAACGAGATCTCCTTATAACGAAAACCGTAGAGTTTGGTTCTTGTATAATCCAAACATACTACACTGTATAATACAATTATGCATTTATGATATTTTTTGTTTTTTTTTCTATTCTCCAAATAACGAAAAAATAGTAGATTCTCTCAGTCTCGTTATAACGAGTTTATGGACTATTTCGTCACGAATCTCGAGCTCTCTTCTATGAATTATTAAACGAGTTTTCTCATATAGAAAGAGTCGAGATTCGCAACGAGAAATGTAGATATATTTGTAAACAATTTTATTTAGTCATATTGTTTTAATGTAATGTGTTCTTGCATTGTATTTGCGCTTCGGAGTAACTTCGTTCCACTGTGATTCGTGTTGTTTACCATTAAGTTTATTGTTTTTGTATATTCGTGTAAGAATTAGCTTTTATTGTTAGTGATATAAATAATTTTGTTATGAGATCAGTGTACTGTTTTGTCCCTTAACGGCTTCGAGAGATAGATACTTGAACGTCTATTTATAGATTAATGAAATCGAAATATACTCTATAGAGGTAACTATATGAATTGTAACATAATATATGCTGTTAAACTATGTTATTCAAATATGTTCAGCAATCTAAGTTACATTGTACTATACCGTCAAAGGTTATAAATAAAAGCAGATAGGCTTTGGAAATGTCGAATAAAGTCAATAATACAATTTGTTATAATTGAATTAATTTGAAGTTTATACTTTATTATTGAAATATCATCGCTTAACGTTTGTTATAACTCATTACTTTCAATTATAAATAAATAAAGCGGTTTTTTTCTTGACAATACACACGCTCTATCTGTCTTTCTTTATAATCTTTTGTTCATGTGAGTATACTAAAATATTAATCTATTTCTCAAGCGTTTATTATGGTCTGATTTAAATTTATAATCGATCGGCTATGAGTATTTTGTGTTTCTTGCCAAAAATTGTGCAATGTTTAGAAATTAAATCTACGTCATCACAGACCGAATAAATATGTTTGCGGCATTATATTCTAACCATAAGACATTTTGCACCAAAACTAACTATATACTTATTACTAATAAACACTGTACTAATAGACATCTATTTCATTTCAAATCACGACTATATCTGAAGTCACTGAAATTTTGGAATCATTTTTGGTTATATAAGCTAACGAGCATGCAGTCCACCTGTTGTAATGTAATGATGTAAATGTCGTTTATAAACATCTGTAACAGGATGTGACTTCTACCTAAAATTATATTAGATTTGTTTCTACTTTTTGGAGTTTAATCTCATCCAATTGGAACGCCTCGTACGATGTGTCCCTTAACATCCTTAAATCGAGAAACAAACTGGAGAAAAGCCGGCCTCTATAAATCTAAAATGATGTGCTTAGATCCATCTGTAAGCTTTTAGATGGTGCCAATTTTATTGTATGACGATTTAATTCCAACGGAAGAAATTTGTAATAAAAAATCTTGTAATACGTTATTTTGCCGATAAATTCTTTGAAATTCTGCTTAGAAGCTTCCAACTGGAACAGCCCCTCGTTCCCCCCAAACCTGTCAGCCAGTGGGCATTTTAATGTAACATCTATGTCACTATATTTACATGCGTCCATGCAATGCACTGGCTGTTTTATATTAGTGGACTGCACGCATTTTACGACTTAAACATAAAATAATTCACACTTTCATAAAAACAATAATAAAATATTAGACGCCCAACATTTGATTCGGTTTGTGGTGACAATATATGTATTTGTCCGAAAAATTTAGATAATGAAGTATTATTAAGAACAATAATAATGTTAACGTCATGCTGTAATTGTAATTGTAGAACTAAATTTTTGAATTACTCATAAATGATATTTCACATTAGACTTTGTGCATTGTATATTCCATGTAGATGTTCACACTAGCTGTATATGGATTTTCGAAAATAAAGTACTCGATACTCAATATATATAAATGTTCTGTACTGTTTCTGTAACTAATATTGGACTGTTTAATGTATAAGAGTTCAATTACTTAAATGTAACAGATAGAACCCGATTTTGTGTGAAACTAGATTTGCCCAATAAAATTAAACATATTTATTTTTTCAAAGGTAGAACCAGTGTAGTTCGAGGGGAGGTACTACCGCCGCGCCTGTTTCTAGCATGAAGCAGTTCTCGCGTTTCGGTGGTAGGGTATGGTAGCCGGCTGACTTGTATTTGATGCGATCACTTAGTCCTCGGGAGTAGCAACGCATCTGTGATCAACTTCAGATATAACATTTGTTCTATATGAAGTTGCTTACAGATGTCCATGGGCGGCAATGATCTCTCACTTCTAAATCTTCGAGATCTTCTAAAAATATCTATTAGTTACTTTATAAAAAAATATTAATTACCTGATACTACTTTTCTTTTACTCTTTTCAAAAGATTTTATTCCTGTTTCTTTCTTTTCTTCTTTAAGATCTCTATTAAGATGAATATATAGTTCCATGAAATCAATTTCATGCCAGTTCGCATGTCAGACAATCATTTCACTAATTAATAAACTGATTTAAGTACTAGTATCTTCATTCGGGACAAACTGATATTGTCTAGGTCTAAGTTGTATTCACCCTGTGACATGTAAGCTTGATGTGGGTAAAATTAGTTTCCTAAAATCGGATTCTATGTGTAACAGCACAGTAGTCTGTTCAAAATAAAATATTGATGTGATATTCATAGTATTGGGCTTTGTTGTTCGTAAAATATTATTTCGTTTATTACGTAGAGAACCAAGATAGGTGTAGGATCTATATCAAATTATAAATTCTCTCAGACTGATAATAATGAAATCGTAAATCTCTAATAAATTTCCAATATTACGTCATAATTTGAAATAAATAATGTGCGTGTATATGCTTGCAATCTATATGTCATATGTTTTGTAATTAGTTCGTTCAAATGATCACAACCCTACCGCTATTCATACCCTACGGATGCATTCTGTAAATGATAATGAAAATATTGATAGCATCTTAATTGAGGAGTGAAATAATTATTTGAATGACTACTCTAAATGCGAATTTATTTAGTATTATTCGGCAGCTTGGAATGTCAATGCGTACGTATCATATTATTCGATCGTATGGTCATAAAATAATCTTAAATACTATGGTATATAGAATGGTGGCGTCATTCGCGACATTATAGCCCTTCTTATTGTTTTTGCTGAACGATTTCACGGCCCTGGCATATTCCATTCACTTTTGTGTGGTCTCATTAAAAAGATGTCAACTAGTAGCTAAAAATCGACTTTGAAAAAGCTTATTCCATTTAATCTACAATGTTAGACCGAAATGCCAGTTTAATAATTTTGTAATATTCCGGTGACAATAATAACTACAAAAATTCCAGATTGGCTACTAAGCTCAAAATACTATTTAATAACTAGTCAGTGAATAGGTGGGCTCTCGTATTTCAGTTTGTAGCTCACGAATTAATATGACCGCCTTTGACTAATACTTTATTAGTAAATTACATTAATGGCTAACTATCCAATAGTAAATACCTGCCAATCAGACTGCGCCTTAAGAATGAGAAATTCATACGAGTGTCGTTGTCGAGTTAGTTTATAAAACCATTTATAATCTGAATAACAATGTGTACGAAGCCCAGTTCTTTACAATAAATACCTTGAATTATTATTATTGCTTGAAATTATTGTTCATATACTTAAACTGCATAATAATAAATTTATTTGCGGAAATAATATCTTCATTGTTTTATTTACCCTTTATTCAATAACAGAAAATAATATCCCAACATGTAAATGCGATTTATTTTCTGTAATGACACATTAAGAATAGTGTAGGTATACATCCTATACAATTTTTGTTTTTTCATTTGAAGCTTGTAAAAAGTTAGGCGTTTTGTGACGGGATTAGACCCGCAAGGCATCACCGCCACACTTATTTCTGTATAATACTCTTTTTTTATAAATATGAAGTAGCAAACGAGCAAGCAGCCCACCTGATGATAAGTGGTTACTGCCGCCAATGGACATTAGTGAGCAACTTCATATAGAACAGGAGTTCTAGATGAAGTCTATCACAGATGCGTTGCTACTCCCGAGGACTGAGATGGTCGCCTCATATAAAAAATTGAGCCGGCAACCACACCCTTCCACCGAAACGCAAGAACTGCTTCATGCTAGAAACAAGTGTGGCGGTACTACTTCCCCGGTCGAACTACATTGGATCTACCACCTGGCAATACTTAATCTTAACAGTGTTTTACGCTGCTGTAGGTTGTGGGTGAAGGGTGTATCAACGGTGACTTATCCGAAACTTAATCCTTAAAAACTTAATACTCAAGGGTAGCACTTGGCTAACCTTAGGTAAGACCAGCCCCGGATCTAGGCAGGGGGAGGGAGGGGGGGCGGCTCCGGGCGGCAAATTCAAACCTTGCAAACGAATGCGCAACGCAAAATAGAAACTGACCATTGACAGTGAGATAACTAGTCAGCAGGAAGTGGAACTCTTGACACGTATACGTTTTAAATGACCACCAATTATTTGGCATCTAGTGGCTGAAACAATTGAAGATTGGGGTAATTATGGATACATGAGAGGCAGTGGCAACATACCATCAGTTGGACTGCATGCTCCTTTGCTACTACCATATTATACAATGTTTCTAGAATAACTACGTAGATCGTATGATTGCACAATATGACGTATTTGATCGAAATATAGTAAACAGCTTTATAGAGAACGGAACCAGTTGTGCCACATTTAAAAGTGCAAGTCATTTTGGTATTTTTATAGAATGATTTATGTATGAATAATAATGATTACATGTATTGTTATTATTACCCTCTAGTAACTAATAATCGTATGGATTACCTTTCCACGTTATTGTTTTATTATTCAATTAAGTATCTGAAAAATACCAAAAAAACATGTTAATTAACACACAAACACACGCTTTCTACACTCGTAGCCCCACACTAGGATTTTCTCCTGTGTCGTGGGTGCCATGGACACACAAAGACGAATAC
>DWNE01010504.1:0-10310 GCA_018249875.1 Cecropterus toxeus
AAGCACCAAATGGCTAACTTCTATGGTTTAGGCTTTGGGTACCCCTGCATCATCAGGGTTGAGGAGTAGAAGGTCAATTTTTTCCAAAACCTAATGTTGATTCCAAGTTTCATGAGAATCGGATCCGTAGAAGCTGAGTTATTTGTCCATTTCTCGAGCACATCCTTTATGCAAATTTCAGACTTATACGTTTCTCTCATGGACGCCCTTGTCTGAACTAAATCAAATTAAAAATGGAACCCTACGACAAGCAACACCTTTCAAATAAAAAAAAAATGTCAAAATCGGTCCACTCTAACCATCCATTTCAATGTATCAAACATAAAAAAAAATACAGACGAATTGAGAACCTCCTCCTTTTTGGAAGTCGGTTAAAAATATAGGTTACTTACCAGAACCAAGCTATCGTACAAAATTCAAGGCAATTGATGAATATGACACATGTCTATATTTTAGCGCCATCGGTGGAAAATCACGTCATTTCGGCGCCTAATACAATTGATTACGCGGTTTTTCGGCGTAAACATGTATTCACTGTAATGGTTATTACATTAATGACAACAATTCTTTGAACCCTGAGTTTCATAAATCCCTGAGTTTTATCAAAGTCCACTCAATGGTAAGTAGCCACTACCGTCCATAGCCATCTGTAATTAGCCCCAGGTGAAATCAGTCTCACCTGCTTAACCACAGCATCGTTGTTACCCCTCAGGTCTAAGTCAGAATGCCTCGAATAAGTATGTCTCCCTTAGACTCTTTCGACCAGAACACAAGGGTGCATAAAACTGCTGTTAATAGGCAAAAATACGTGTGATGCTTCCAGATTAGAACCACAAATAGTTCTACCACTTTTAGCTAAAATTATTGTGACGAAAACTACTACTTGATAGTAATTACTTGTAGTACCTGATAAAAACTAAGGACGCGCTTTCTTACGGGGTATGCTAGTAGCCACTGAACAGTTACACCATCTACCTCCTGGCTCTATTATTAGACCTTGGTTACCAAGGTAAATACCAAATAGGTATTGAACCTATTTGATTTGAGAAAGCAAAGTTGGAGAAGAATGTGACAATTTACTGAGGAGTTCCACCATATACCATATACCTGGCTTGGTCATCAGATTAACTCCAAGACGCCAAATATTGTATTGTCTTCCAAACTACATAATATACATAATAATCTTGATACATTAATTACATATTATAATAAATTAATGCCATAGTAAAATAACAGTTTGCGTAAACGTTCTTATTTAAAGTTCTGAACGAAAATATTATTGGATTGTATTTTTTATATTTTTTTTATTATCTAATTAAACTCTCAACTCCTCATGCAGAACAACATAAAATAAAATAAATATTTACACATTTAAAAATCATATATCATTCTTACAAGTGCTTCTTTGCTTTGAAGCTAATACTATATTATTATTTTTATTGTTTATGGTACATTAGTGAAAATTTATTTTTATTAATATTATAATTTTGAATGAACGTCAGAGGAACATAGAAAAACATCTTACTGCCGCGAATGTACTGCCGCGGCGACAGTTTTACGTTCCATATCGTTAACATCATAGACATTTTTTTTCGCCAGACACCCTATATTACATGGTTTACAGACGCATGTGACATTGTAAAGTCTAAAATATGGTCCGCTATCGTTGTTAACATCTATAAATGTGTTTGTAATCTTTTCTATTAAATTGAAGTAGTAATATTGATTATTACAACGTTTTCCAAATTCATAGGACCACATTAAGATTTTACTATTGCTGACATTAAGATGAATACACAAACACCCGGGCCAAGAACACATCTTCATTCATATCATATCATATCTGGCCTGGACCGACCCTGAATCCTGAAATTTGTACATGACCGACTGAGACTACTTAATATCAGATGGCCCTTTCCTAGTTCGCTATATTATTTAAACAAAAAAACCGGCCAAGTGCCAGTCAGATTTGCGCATGAAGGGTTCCATCCGTACCATTAGTTATCAAAAACGGCAAACAGTTACATTTTGTTGTATGGGAGTCACGCATAAATATTTATTTTATTCTGTTTATAGTTGTTCTGTAATATATTTCTCGTGATAGCAGCAACAAAAATACGTCATCTGTGAAAATTTCAACTGTCAAGCTGTCACGATTCATTAGATAGAGCCTGCAGACAGGCAGACAGACTGACAGCGAAGTCTTAGTAATAGAGTCCCGTTTTACCTTTTATGTACGGAACCCTAAAATCATAGTTTCAATGTGAACTGATAATAAATAGGTATTTGGATCCAAGTTGTTTTAGCATTAGTGTTCCAAAACTAT
Source organism: Cecropterus toxeus (assembly GCA_018249875.1). NCBI lineage: Eukaryota > Metazoa > Arthropoda > Insecta > Lepidoptera > Hesperiidae > Cecropterus > Cecropterus toxeus. The sequence goes on from DWNE01010504.1 coordinate 2,327, forward strand.
TCACATAAATATTTAGTTTAGAGTGCGCTATCTGTAATACTCATGTGATCGTAAATCAGTTTAACATAAACTTTGAAAGCTTTAATTACAAACAGTATCTTATTTCGTGTCAAATTGTGTATCGGTTACATTTACATTTGATATATTATATGTCTTCAGCTCACAATGGGACACACTGCTTGGTCTCGGGTCGTCTCTCAGATTAAGAAGGATTAGGTTTACTACGATGGCCAAGTGCGAATTTGCACGTTTTACGTACTTTGAGATTTTTATCGATGTCTCAGCTTTCTTTATTATGCTTTTGAACGATAATGATTACCGACCAGCGTGGTAGAGCGGTCACCATGCTGATCTGACCTGCAATGGGTTCCGGGTTCGATTCCCGGCCAGACAGACGTCTGAAGAGTTTATAATTCTGTTCTGGGTCTGGATGTTTGTGTATTCGTCTGCGTTTGCGTGTGTCCATGGCACCCACGACACACAAGAAAATCCTAGTGTCGGGCTATTAGTGTAGAAAGGGTTTTCTTTATTTTCTTTCTTCGTTGTTAATGCATGTGTTTATTAATTTCTAATACGCACATTAATTAAAAATCTAAAGTTGACTTTGAGATTGTTTTCCTTCGTCGTTCAATTTGATAATTAATGGTAAATACGCACATTAATTAGGAAACTTAAGTTGACTCTGAGATTTAAGTTCTCGGCATGCGAAGTTAGGTTTCATACTTTCTAACAAAGAGCTGTCATTGCTAATAATCGAAAATACGTTTTGGCTTATAATTACAAAAACATAATTATAAATTAAAATACAACTCATTGCAAAATATTAACATTTTGCTTATTTATAAAATAAACTGTCATTTCAAAATCAAAACGTCCACCAGAAAAAAAAAATAACATAGGTAAGATTAGATTTTACCAGCGACTCTGCTCTGATGTTTATCATGATACAAAGATTCTGTTTTCAATTAGACCATATTTATCTGTGTGTCAAGTTTTATTTTAAATCCAATCAGTATTTTTGAGTGAAAGACTAACAAACACCCATCCATCTTCACAAATTTTCGCGTTCACAATATTAGTGACATTTGGCATGTGTTAAATTTTTTCATACGAGCTATGCGTATTCATAACATTTCGAGAAATATATTTTTTATTAACAATTTAATGTTTAATACCAAGGCGTGCTTAACTATTAGCTCCATGATTGTTATTTCGTATATCCATCCAGTTCTTAGACTAGTACTTTTCTTCTCCAATCTGAATAATCCTTATTAATTACGATTAATTAACCCTACTTATATATGTCTATAAATCGTTGCTAGAAAAGCCGTGATGGCGTGATAGAAAGTTTCATATCTATGTATGAGAGATAGAGTATGTTAGAGCCTAGAGAATTGCTTGATTTACCTACATTCAGTAAAACATAAGACGATTGAGATCCAGAAAACGATATAGGAATGGAACGTTCTCAATATACTCAATACTGTCTACAAATAAATCCACCTCAGCTATGTACGGTGGGTAGTACTAGCAAATATATCTCCAACCGCCTTTGAGATTTATTTGCGTGAACAAATGGAAATTAGATCGCAACTATGTTAAGAATGTATGTCTTAAACCCTTCGTAGGATTTACTTGTCTGATCTCTAAAAGAGTATATTACATTGTGTTCATACATAGCGAATACAATACTATATTTATGATATGAGATTTGGGTATAGTACCCATATATTAGACTTCGTAATTAGTCGTTTTGTTCTCAGCTTCTATAATTGCTTTTATTTTGTATCGACCACTTTGCACGTCTCATATTTGCTTTTATTTATTACTTTGTACTAAGCTTTTAAGCTAACAATCTAATTTATTAGTTGTTATATGCGAAAACAAATAATTGGTGTTAAAATTTATTGTTAGTCATTTAGTTACATTGTATGTTTTTTAAAATAAAATAAAAATATTAGAGCTAAGCATGTGACATGTTGCAATGTGGTCTCGTGGACATCTTTGAATCTCATTGCCAAGAATATATATACACACATATACACGTTTATATACAATTTCACACTGATTTTCAATATTATGTCAGTTTAGAAAATAGACAAAAAAGCATAAAACACTAGGTTTATAAAATAAGCGTTAATTGTAAAGTACATAAGTGTTTGCAGCTCTGTAAGAAAAAATACTGTAAATGACAATTTGTAAGTTCCCCCGTAGGCCTATACAAAATAAAGAAATTTCATTTCATTTCATTTAAGGAGTGACTTCTCAAAGGAAAATTCATAAATTGCATAATCAATATACGATATACTTGTCTTCAACACATCCAGTGAATATTATGAAATATGTCGTGAAAATCCCAGAATCTATATTTGTTAGGTTTGAACAAAAGTCGTGAGAATTGAAATAGTTTTGTGAGAGAAGTTCTTTGAGATTGTGTAAATGGATCTGAGCAAGTACTCTTAGTGAGCGTCTCTTCAATAAATAATTAATGAATAGGCCCTGAGAATTGTTGTAATTCTCGCAAGATGAACCGCTGTGGGCCTTCATTTATTTAAACCCTAATCATTCTGAATTATTGCTATTATAATCGAATACACAAGTAGCAAATGTCCACTGTCGCCCATAAACATTTGTAATCAACCTCAATAGTTTACGTTTTCAAAAATCATTGCAAAATAGGACCGAATACAAAAACTTTAAAGTTCCTTTTTCAAGAATAAAGGAGCAAACGAGCATGCAGTCCACCTGATGGTAAGTGGTTACTGCCGCCCATGGACATCTGTACGCAACTTCATATAGAACAGAGGTTCTATCTGAAGTCGTATCCAAATGCGTAGCCATTTCCGAGGATTAGGTTGGACCATATATAAGTGAGCCGGCAACCACACCCTTCGACCGAAACGCTAGAACTGCTTCATGCTAGAAATAGGTGTGTCGGTGGTACCTCCCTAGGCATACTACACTGGCTCTACCACTTGATAGGTTTGATGTTTAATTGAAAATATAAGCAATTATTGTTTTGTGGAAGCATAATAAACTCATACTTAGGGGTCAGATAAGATTAGGGCCTCCTCGGGGTCGGCCACAGATGCATTGAATAATATATACCAAAAATATTTTTATAGAGTATAAACGTTTATTATCAAACTAGCTTTTGCCCATGGCTTCGCTCGGGTTAAGAAGTATTATAATTGACAAAGTTTCATACAAATTTTCATCCCCTATTTTGACCCCTTGGCGGTAGAATTGATCAAAATCCTTTTTAGCGGATGCCTACGTCATAACATCTACCTGCATGCCAAATTTCAGCCCGATCCGTCCAGTGGTTTGGGCTGTGCGTCGATAGATCACTCAGTCACCTTTGAGTTATATGTACATTTATTATCAAATTCATGGACGGCATGTTTTCACGTGGCATACAATTTGTGTGTCGTGAGTATCCATTTAGCGTTAAAATGTATAACATTAATTCTGGTCATGCGTGCGAATAAGGAGTTTGCTACGCTTTCTTTAGAATACTGATGCCTAATCTTCGCATTCAAAGAACACATATTGATCATGTATTTCGATATTCACATGTTTTTGTCAAATATAGTGATTTTTGATTCTTTATCATTTGAAACAACAAACCGGTTATTGCCCGTTACACAAAGATTTTTAGATTGGTATATTTTCTTTTGATACTCATATTGTCGTAATAGTAAAAAAAATCGTCCCTGTCCCGTTTTTTACTCTATATTATGTAAACTGAGACGATTCTAATGATATGTCATACGTCACAATCCATCTAGCCGTTTGGGCTGTAGAGCGTGCCAAAGAAATGGGCATACATACAAACAAACATACATTCATACATATATACATACATACGTACGCTTGAAAAACATTACCCTTCTTCTGACGCAGTCGGGCCACAGTAAAGTGGCCACAATTTTGCTGGAACGAACATCATAGATAGATGCTTAGTGAAGCTAAAACATCGTATGTGTGTAGTTACGTTGATGGAATCGAATCTGGAACTGATAATGAAGAGTGATACCTAAATTGAATTTACACAGAATGCCATTCATTAATAACTATTATGGTTAGATTTGGTAAGACCACAACGTTTGCAATTAATTAATAGAACGTATTGAATGTGCACAAATAATTATGTAGTTAGTACATTTCTCGAAATTCCAGCTTTTCAATAGCATTAGCAGTCCATTGTAATATATTCTATACAAAGCTTAGCAATATGAACCAGTCAGATGGATATACTGTTGATTTGGGCGATTCGGTAATTGGTGCGATGGACACTAGATGATTAGCATATCGATGGTTCAAATTACTATTGAGATTATAACATAAAATGTAATTATATTGCATCATCGTAAACTCAGTTCTCCTTGAAAACAGATCTAGATAAGTTTTCAATATATATTTTCGAATGAATATTATTTTACTTACTAGCTTCTGAATTTTTACTTTTTATAAATCTTATACAGATAAAATTATACATGATTAAACGAGATTTTACAAGCACATTAATAGATTTGCTTCGAGTTCAGAATATTAAATTTGTATAATATTAAGTAAGATTTGAATTTTTATTCGTATTTATACTCTGAGGAAATACTCCAAGCGTATTGGGCGAATTTCAGCTAATTTCTTAAAGCTATTTCTTACCTAAAATTTGCAGTGAAATTTCTTTTACGATTGTACACGTATGTTTGCTTTTAATGCTCAATACTGACGCATTCAACGCAGATCCAACGATGTTCGAATCTGAGTCCCAAAACGTAGTTGTTTGATTCTTTCACACTGGATACTTTAAAATAACTTATAAGTTTGTCGCTGTCAGGTAATTGGCACTTTGAGGCTAATTTCGTAATTCTAATACCTAATCACACAATTCTATCCCGAATTTTAATTACCATTAACTTAAAGTTTAAAAAAGATACATGGAATAATATATAAGATATTTAATATTTTGCAACAAATTCATTAATTTCCGCATTTGAGAATTAAGTTTTGTGTAGTCGTAATTTTTAAAGAATATGGAAAATATTCCATGATTTATAGAGAACTTTATTTGAGAACTGTATTTTGAAATACATTTTGTTCAACATGATTACTTTGTTACAGTCTTACTTACACCCTTTTACTTCTTACAGTCTTGATTCCACGAATTTAACTTTATCGTGTTCAATTTAAATGCTTCATTATTTTTTATTCGAGTGACTTCGTCCGTCTGTTTTTGTCTCAGCAGTGAAAATGCAAAAAAAATGCTAAGATGAACATGGATTTTTATTCCAATTGAATGAACGTTTATTTTGTTCTGTTTTTTTTTGGGCTATTGGTACAAAAACTACACGTGCATTTGCTACTTCATACGCATACACAAATGGAAGGCCATCATTTCGATATTATTGAAGTTTTTACATCACATTTATCTCGATGAAGACACATGTTCACGCAAAAAAAAAACGGTTGTCCGTAAAGTCGGTTTACTGACGATACGTGACAACGTCATTCCCTGCACTTCATACTTGACGAAAACATGTAAATGTATTATTGTATAGCAGCTGTCCACGCGAACGCATCGGTCACTCAAGCAGGAGAGAGACAGATGTCGAATGCTGCCGAAGGCGGAGGCCGATTGTGGCACTTCACTTTAAATGGAACGCCTCAGAGCGAGGTAACGCCGTATGAGTCATGTTTTTTGGTGCGTGCAGTCGGCTCCATCGAATTATAAAACGTTGTCACGTCAAAATAAATATTAATGTGCTTTCGAAAGATCAAAAGCAATTATGGTAATTGCTGACGGGTCTTTGCAGAATTTATCTTATACTAAACATTTGACTTTGTTATTGAAAGTATTGATCACAAAGATACATTTCGAAGGTCCATTAAAAGTTACGACTTTACACTTCAAAGGAACCGAGTGACGTTGGCTATGCAATTATTTAATTAGACTTGAGCCGAGTTTTGAGGATAACTTTGCCAACAATTTATCTATAACAGTTTGTGATTAGTTTAAGTGCGACTTTCACAGTGGTTGAATACAAATTCTTGAACAAGTTTATCTTGTTCATGTTCAATGAAATATTGTGCAGATCAACGATAGCCCGATTTATGTAGATATTTACTTGGATCTGTTGGAAGTATGACCGATCGCTAGTGGCTAAAGGAGTGTTTCCAATTCGGCATATTAAGACGTCGATCTGAATTATCTATTATCCTTATTTATCCTTATTTAAACTTGTTTCTATTTGTACAATTAAAATTATGTTATGGTGGTTATACATTTTAGAATTTAGTATATTTTAAGCATTTAGACCTAAATATGCACATAAGTATTTGTAAGTTCTGGCGTATGAAATAATCATGCACTAATTCTGTTTTTTTTTTGTGGCGAGACACCACAAGAAATATAATTCTTGAATGATTATTTTAAAACTACGTACGCAAATATATAAACGAATCGTTGCACGAACTCGTAATAAATATAAATGCGACATGTATTTTACAAGAATTTATTATAATGCATTCGCTGACACCGTTAGGATCTTTCTTCCCTCTCGTAAATATCAATTACGTGGATAGGGTATTTTGTAGTGCAATAAAAGCCTTTGTCCAGCTTTGAACGACGTAGTAAACCAAGGAAAAAAATAATTGAACGTAATCTTCTAACGATGACACCGAAGCCCTTTAGACTTTTATTGCAGAAATAGCTTTGTAAAGCAATAAATTGTTCAAATTCCTAAGGTCATAAAAATTACATTCGGAAAAATGTCTTATAAAATCTGTGTGTATAAGGAGTTCTTGGTCGAATTCTTAGTTAAGTAGATATTTTATTCCATTATCTTAGTTATTTTTTTCGGGTTTATTTCTTTAGGCCGCTGTTACTGCCTCCAATGGAAATCTGTAATCAGTCCCATATAAGAATAGTTTAACCTGAGGTTGGCGACGGATGCGTTGCCACCACTGAGGACTAACTTAAGCCTTGGATTAGTATGTCTACCTTCCCGCAACCTTCAGACGAGGTATGTTTTAAAATATATATTTTCGAACATCTGTATATTATAATAGCAGTTTAGTAATTCACTAAATTATGTTATTATGCATACATTTTGGGTAAGAAGGCGGTTTTTCCGAAATAGAACAAATAGTGGTTATAAAAACTTCAAGATAAATAAAGATGAATAAATATGATACTTATTTTATTCGATATAAAAAATATATTACTGTAAATCATCCCGATTACTACTACTATCCGATTTACGCAAAACGCAGGATCACTCCCAAAGTTGTGGTCGTCATCCCACATCCACATCCCACTCTTAGGTACTGGTCTCATTTCAGAGTTAGAGGGGTTCAAGTCATGTTCTATCGCTCTAAGAAATTGCGACTAGGTAGACTTGATACACCTTTTCTTCCACCAATTCACTGTTAAAGAATGTGATAATACATTTTTATGCGCACAAAACTAAGAAATCGGAGGTGCCTGAGATTTGAATATCAGCACCCCTTTCCTTATTATAAGGCTGAGATCTATAGTTGCTTTAGGCTACTACTAAGTTGTTTTAAAGAATAAAAATAATTTCTTAAATTTCCTAAAACTTCGTCAGAACGTCAACATTTGTAGACTAAGTGCCTCGGGTTAATCCTAATTCAAAATAGGATAATGTAACTACCCTTTCGCCTTTAAGTTTCACCAGAGAGCCCGTTTCTGAACTTTCTTGGAGAGTTATCATTACACTTTTTATGGACTCATTTCTACAGACTTGTCTCAGAGCTAAGTACCGAGTTTGTCTACGATCTATTATTAAATCGTTCTCTACTGAACAGCAAGACCGACTCCGCTTAAATTTATTATTATTATTAATTAATTATTATTATTATTAAATTAAAAGCTTTTAATCAACTTGCAATGTTTGTATGTATGTTTGGGTCAAATCTTGCAAGCTGAATTTAACCCACTTCTCAGTGTCCGATTGAG